>JBCEGF010001336.1:0-250000 GCA_038501285.1 Penstemon eatonii
ATTGGACTCCATGTACTCAAACAAGGTAACGACCTTGGTAGATCCACCAAAGGGAGTAGTACCCGTTAGTTGCAAGTGGATCTATAAGCGAAAGTTGGAGTAAATGGAGAGGTGTCGACCTACAAGGCAAGGCTAATTGCGAAAGGATACATTCAAAGGACGGGCATCAACTTTGAGGAAACCTTCTCACCGGTGGCCATGCCAAAGTCCATTCGAATCTTGCTTGCCATAGCCGCATTCTACGACAAATGGATGTGAAAACCGCTTTTCTCAATGGAGACATTGAAGAAGAAATTTATATGGAGCAACCAAAAGGTTTCATACACAAAGGTAGTGAGCAAAAGGTTTGCAAACTACAAAGGTCCATTTATGGACTTAAACAAGCATCCCGAAATTGGAACAAGGGTTTTGACGACACAGTCAAATCGTTTGGCTTCATCAAGAACATCTATGAACCTTGTGTGTACAAGAAGGTTAGTGGGAGCTCGATAGAGTTTATAGTGCTTTATGTCGATGATATTCTTCTCATTGGGAATGATGTTTGAATATTAGAGAAGACTAAAGCATGGTTCTCTACAAAATTTTCCATGAAAGATTTGGGAGAAACTTCCTTTGTATTGGGAATACGGATCTATAGAGATAGATCTAAAAGGTTGCTGGGGCTATCCCAAATGTTGTACATAGAAAAGATACTAAAGAGGTTTAGTATGGATAATTCGAAGAACGGGTTTCTTCCAATGCGACATGGAATCCATCTCTCCAAGTCGATGTCTTCCACGGCAGACGATGAAAGAGAAAGGATGTCAAAGATACCTTATGCGTCCGCTATAGGGAGCATAATGTACGCCATGCTATGTACTAGGCCGGATGTGGCACTAGCTCTTAGTGTCACAAGCCGCTTTCAATCCAATACAGGTGAGAGTCACTGGAGTGCCTTAAAAGCAATCCTTAAGTACTTGAGAAGAACTAAGAATTTGTTCTTGGTCTACGGTAATGGAGAATTAAACTTGAAGGTCACACTGACTCTAGTTTTCAGTGTGATGTAGATGACTCCAAGTCTATGTCAGGCTTTGTATTTTGCTTGAACGGAGGTGCAGTAAGTTGGAAGAGTTCCAAACAGGAAATTGTGGCCGATTCCACAACCGAAGCATAATATATAGCCGCATGTGATGCTGCTAAAGAAGGTGTTGGGATGCCAAACTTCATCCAAGAGTTGGGTGTAGTTCCTAGCATTGCCAAACTCGTTGCTATCTTCTGTGATAACAATGGGGCCATTGCGCAAGCAAAGGAGCCAAGATCTCATCAAAGATCTAAGCACGTATTGAGGCGATATCATTTGATACAAGATAACATTGATAGAGGAGACGTGAGAGTGGCGCGTGTTGACTCAAAAGAAAATGTGGCGGACCAACTGACTAAACCATTGCCAATCAAGGCTTTTGAAAGACATCGCCTTAAGATGGGCCATAAAGTTATGAACGATTGGCTTTAGTGCAAGTGGGAGATTGTTAAAGTAGTGCCCTGCAAGCCAATCGGTTGTCTTGTAAATACTCTTGTAATAAATCTTATATGATCAATAAAAGTTCGCATTGGCAATTCTTCATTTATTGTGATACATCTATGCAATTTATGAAGCCCTTAGATCGTTGAAACTATGGAACATGGTGCATCCCTCTATGGAATATGTTCTACTATTGTTTAAGATCTTAAAAGCATTCCAAGTCGTAGAATGCTATTGAGATAGGGCATCATTGTATTCGATAAGACTTGACGAGTATGCATTCTCTTTTGCATGGAGATGGATAGTTCCATGGACATCGATATGGTAGATATCAATGCATATGAGTGGGTGGCTTGATGAGATCAAGCGCATCGAAACTCCGCTAGAAAAATCTCATCTTAGGAGTTTATCGGAGATAAAGATTTCTTCTACTTACGATCGTGTACGTAAATTGGTCCTTTGACTTGAGACGTTAGAGTGAACTTCATGCGGAGCGTTTATGCTTTGATGTGTTACTCGACTACTAATTAGCGAGTCATTATAGTTTCACGTTGTGTATGGATTGCTTCGTAGTGAGGTTAACGACGTCATTATAGTTTCACGTTGGGTATGGATCCATTAATTCCCATCGTGATGTGGTTGGGCGATTTCCAATGCATTCTTTTGTATGGATTGATTCCGGGAATCTTCGGCCAAAGTGAGTGATGTTAGATTTGGAAAGGAGTTTCCAAATGGGTAATAACTAGAAGGAATCACCAGAAAGAATAAAGACGCATAGTTATCAAGGCTAATAGGAATCCGTTGGACTCCATGTCCTAGGCCTCGATCGGGAAATAAGTTATTGGAAGGAGCGTACGTGCATGTATGCGTAAGACGATTGATGAGATCAATTCAAGAAAGGTTCACACTTTATTTTCATCATTAGTTAGGACTCGTCGACTGTGACTAGACGACTACCTCGAGTGTTGGGTACTCTAGATTTGATGAGATCATATCTAAGAGTGATTGATTTAAAGTAGTTTAATTAATCTTTTAATTAAATCACAAATGGTTTGTGAGCCCACGGCTAATTGATGGTGAACCCAAGGGGCCACACACAATAGCACAAGATGCAACTTAGTTCAATCTATTAAAAGTCAAATTGGATTTGACAAGAAGTAGTAATTAATTAATGGAGATTAATTAATTAAAGGGCTCTATTAATTTAAGTGTTAAATTAATTTAGTCAAAATTAATTAGAAGTGTCTAATTAATTGAAGGAAAAAATAAAGGGGTTTCCAATTTTGAATTAGAGATTGAATTTATTAATTGGGATATAAATGTCCAATTAACCCATGACCAATTTAGTCTTATGAGATGATCATATGTGATATGATATAATGTATATATATATATATATATATATATATATATATATATATATATATATATATATATATATATATATATGTGTGTGTGTGTGTGTTTGTGTGTGTGTGATATATATACACAAGAGAGAAATAAATATCTTATCATGTGTTAGTGGTGACCCCCACCACTATCTTGTATTAAAAGTAGTGTGCTTGGGAAGCACATTAAAGCTACAGGTCTTATTGGAGGATGTGATCCAAAAATTAACTACATTGCAAGATTTATACACTTAAATATAAGATATTGTATTCATTCATAAAGGTTAAAAAGATGCAAGACTAAAAATACACACTACACCTTTTAGTGTGTGTTCGGATTTCTCTCTCACCCTAGCAAGAAAAGTTGTTTTCTTCATCTCTTTATCTTCCTTCATCAAGTTTCTAACTTGATTCAAGTACTACTTCATTCTAGCTAATAGATTGAGGTTGTCTTTGGAAGATCTAGTTCATCTTCTTTACTCATTAAGTGCTATCACTTGTGTGTGTGGGCTAGCCTTGGATGATCTACATTTTGAGATCTTGGTGTGGTTTTTCTTGAGGTTCTCGGAGCAAGAAGTTTCGTAGGAGGTACGGAACCCGTGAGCTTGGAGAAAGAAGTTTTGTAGGAGGTACAAAACCCGTGAGCTAGAAGGTTTCGGGTGTTACTTGCTTGTCCCGATTCTTTGCGTCTCTTCACCTCCCAAGTTTGGGAGAGGTATGACTTGATATCTTTCCTCCTAATATGAACTTTGTATGCATTATGATCCTAGGATACTAATGGTAGAAGGTCTACAAAGTTTTTCTTGCAAAGTAGTAGCATTTTTGGGCCGTTTTGTCCTCGATAAAAAATTTGTTTCCGCTGCGTTTTGGATGACCATAGGACCATTACCATCAGCAAAATCTTTCACCCATTTTATTTTTTGATCTAAGGGGCATAGCAACGACTTTCACCCTTAGTCAATTCTTTCTTCGAGGGTCATAGCAACAACTTCCACCCATTTTCGATTTTTGATCTAAGGGGCATAGCAACGGTTTTCACCCTTAGTCAATTTTCTTTTTCGAGGGTCATAGCAACAACTTTCACCCATTTCACTTTTTGATCTAAGGGGCATAGCAACGGCTTTAATCCTTAGTCAATTTTTTCTTCGAGGGTCATAGCAACAACTTTCACACATTTTCAATTTTTGATCTAAGGGGCATAGCAACATCTTTAACCCTTAGTCAATTTTCATTTTCGAGGGTCATAGCAACAACTTTCACCCATTTCATTTTTTTATCCAAGGGGCATAGCAACGGCTTTCACCCTTAGTCAATTTTTTCTTCGATGGTCATAGCAACAACTTTCACCCATTTCATTTTTTGATCTAAGGGGCATAGCGATGGCTTTCACCCTTAGTCAATTTTCCTTTTCAAGGGTCGCAACAACTACATTCACCAATTTCATTTTTTTGATCTAAGGGGCATAGCGACGACTTTCACTCTTAGTCAATTTTCTTTTTCGAGGGTCATAGCAACAACTTTCACCCATTTCATTTTTTGACATAAGGGGCATAGTAACGGCTTTCACCTTTAGTCAATTTTTTCTTCGAGGGTCATAGCAACATCTTTCGCCCATTTTCGATTTTTGATCTAAGGGGCATAGCAACGGCTTTCACCCTTAGTCAATTTTTTTTTTGAGGGTCATAGCAACAACTTTCACCCATTTCACTTTTTGACCTAAGAGGCATAGCAACGACTTTTACCCTTAGTCAATTTTTTCTTCGAGGGTCATAGCAACAATTTTCACCCATTTTCGATTTTTATCTAAGGGTATAGCAACGGCTTTTACCCTTAGTCAATTTTCTTTTTTATGGAGTCGATCACGAGCAGATAATAATTGCACGAGATTGCAAATGAGTTGAACAGATATCTCCAGAATAGCAAAATTTCATTGAATTGATTGAACCGAACATTCTTCAATAGTAGTAGAACAAACGGATTACAAGAAAGAAATAATAACAGCGATATTAGATTCTTCCAACGAGGTTTCATTTTCCATAGTATTTCCTTAGATTACCAGCATTCCAAGATCGAATAATATTTCACCATTGGGGTGAGGAATTTTGTACGAGCCTTTCTTTCCGACCTCCACAACAACATATGGGCCATCCCAATTAGGTTGAAGTTTTCCAATATGTTTAGAGACTTCCACTTTCTTGAGCACCAGAACTCCAACCTTGAAGGTTTGGATTCGGACTCTCTGATTATATGCCTTTTCCATGTTGGACTTGGCAGCCTGAATTTTCAATTTTGCTTGATCCCTTTTACTATCTGCATGATCAACCTCTATTTCCCTCAATGACTGATTGTCTTCGGGATTTTAGAACTCTACCCTAGGAGACGGTATAAGAGTTTCAACCGAAATAACAGCCTTTGATCCGTAAACCATACTAAATGGGGTCTCTGCTGTTGCAGCTTTCACGGTCGTTCTATTAGCCCAAACGACACCTGGAAGTTCATCAAGCCATTTTCCCTTAGCATAAGCGCTTTTCTAAAGAATCGAACGATCTCTCTGTTTACGACCTCTGTTTGTCCATTTGCTTGGGGGTGCCCAACGGAGGTAAAGTTCTGCTATATTCCTAACTTCTCACACCATTCCAAGACTCTCTTACCCGCAAACTGAGTTCGATTATAGGAGACCAAAACTCTGGGAATTCCGAACCTGCAGATAATATTCTCCCATAAGAAATTTATAACTGAGTAATCTTTGTTAATGCAATACATTCGACCCACTTGCTGAAATATTCTACGACGACCAATACATAATTCTTTTTCGCCCTGGCAGTCGGAAAAGGACCGACGATATCAATGCCCCATTTATCGAAGTGCCAGCAAATATGTATAGAATGGATCTGTTCAGCTGACTGGTGGATCAAATTCGAGTGAATTTGACAAAGGTAACACCTCTTCACATAATCAACCGAGCCTGAAATAAGAGTAGGCCAATAATACCCGACCCTCGAACATTTAAGAGCCAACACCCGAGCTCCAAAATGATTCCCAGCTTCTCCTTCGTGGACCTCCTTCTGAAAAATATTATATGATCTTCTGAAATACATTTCAATAGAATTCCTGAGGAGGATCTCTTGTAGAGTTGATCGTCCACTAAGGCGAATAATGGAGCTCAATATTTGAGACTTCGAGCCTTATTTACGTCTTCTGGGAGCTTTCCCTCTTTCATATAATTGAGGAAAGGGTCAACCCAAGAGGGCTTTTGTTCATCGATTTCCATAACGTCGACGCTAGGAGTAACTTCTAGATCAATTGCCGGTGTGTTAGAAATTAGCTATGTGATGACTCTTTCCTTCTTCCCATTGGTTGTTCCCTCAACCCATAGTTTCTTTCCCCTTGGGATTGGTTGGATCTCGAATTTTTCGAATCTAGAGATCAGATTCTTCACTTTGCTCAAGTATTTTATCATATTGAACTCCTTGTCCTCATAAATACCTTTCACCTGCCTATGTACAAGTTCAGAATCTGTAAGTACAGTAAGTGAGTTTACCTTTGCTATCAGAACCATCTCCAATCCCGCAATCAGAGCTTCGTATTCTGCTTCATTGTTTGTGATAACGAAGTCCAAGGTGATGGCATAGCTCAAGTCTTCTCCATTAGGACCTTGAAAATTACTTCCGCAACAGCTCAAAGAAAGGCAAACTTTTATCCGCTGATCGGGAGATGAACCTGTTCAAGGAGATGATTTTTCCTACCAAGCTTTGGACATCTGAAAACTTTCTTGGTGGTCTGAGCTCGGTGATTGCTCGAATTTTCTCCGGATTCACCTCAATTCCACGTTCGTGAACAAGATATCCTAGAAATTTTCTGGATCTGACTCCGAAAGTACACTTCGCTGGATTCAACTTCATACCATGCTTCCTCAAAATTCTGAAGCATCTATCGAGATGCTTGATGTGGTCTTCTTCCGTCATGCTCTTCATGAACATATCATCCACACACACTTCCATGATTTCTCCTATCAATTCCTTGAACATCATGTTCACTAACCTTTGATAGGTTGCGCCGACATTTCTCAATCCAAACGGCATGACAATGAAGCAATAAACTCCGCGTTCGGTAATGAATGCAGTCTTGTCTTGATCCCTTCCATTCATAAAAATCTGATAGAATCTCTGGAAAGCATCCATCATATTGAAAAAGACAAATCCTGCAGTGGAAACTGCCAAAAGATCTATCTAGGGCAATGGGTAAGGGTCTCTCGGGTATAATTTGTTCAAACAGGTCCTGGAGTCCACGAAACTTTATCACACAACAACTTGAAGCCCAGAATCAGGCTGATGAGCATGTAAATGGAGTGATCAATGTAATTGTTGGTGGACTAGCGGGTGGGGATAGCAGAAATGCATGAAAAAGAACTATGAGGTCGATAAAGACAGTTGTCTCGACCAAGAAGGAAATTTTCTCATTGGAACCTCCGTCCATGGAGAATCAAGTTATAAGCTTCAGCGATGCGGATAGACTTGCAGATGGTACCTGGGATGTGAATGATGATGATCCGAATTTTTCTATGGTCCTAACTCTGAGGATCGCGAACTATGAAGTAAAGAGGGTCTTAATCGATAACGGTAGCTATGCAAATATAATCTCTTCCGAAGCCCTTGCTCGGATGAACCTCCAACATCCACGTCTGGATCGGGTATCTACTCCATTGGTCGGATTTGGTGGTTCTGAGATTGTTCCACTTGGAACTCTCGTGCTGAGCACAACTCTTGGGAAGAAACCAAAGAGCATAACCAGGATGGTAAAATTTTTCGTAGTAGATACACCCTTCGCTTACAATGACATATTGGGAAGACCTGTTTTAGACGAATTCAAGGCGGTTGTATCAACTTACCATCAAAAGGTGAAATTCCCAACCGTAGGTGGGGTTGGTGAAATGAGAAATGATCAATACATGGAATGGGAATGTTATAACACATCATTAGCTATCAAGCAGAAGGTTGAGCCTAAACTACCTATGAAAAGAAGGCTTATAGATTTGGAGTCGGGATCGGTCTCGAAAATGCCGATCCCTGACTGCGACAAATTGTAAGGAAAGAAGGGTAAAAATGTGGACATGAGTGTACAAGCCTCCGATCATAAGAAGGTCGCTTTAGTATCCGAATCACCAGAAAAAGTTACTAGGATAAGTACTGAACTAAGCGAAGGGATGGAAACTATGCTCATTGACTTTTTATGGAAAAATGTAGATGTCTTCGCTTGGAGCTCGGATGATATTGTGGGAATCGACCCGCGTGTGATCATGTACTCTCTGAACATAGATCCAAAAGCAAAACCGATAAGGCAAAAGAAACGTAATCATGGACGTGAAAAGGATAAGATCATCAACGCTGATGTTGATCGATTGTTAGCAGCCGGTCAGATAAAGGAAATCCAATTCACCGAGTGGTTGTGCAACGTAGTCTTGGTTTCTAAAGTAGACAAGGTCGATAATAAATGGAGAACGTGTAACGAATTAACTGATCTGAACAAATTGTTTCCAAGAGACCCTTACCAATTGCCCCGGATCGATATGTTGGTAGATTCCACTGCAGGACTTGTCTTCTTCAGCATGATGGATGCTTTCTAGGGATTCTATCAATTTTTTGTGAACGAAAGGTATCAAGACAAGACTGGATTCATTATCGAGCGTGGAGTTTATTTCTTCATCGTCATGCCGTTTGGCTTGAGAAATGCCTGTGCGACCTATCAAAGGTTAGTGAAAATGATGTTCAAAGAATTGATAGGAGAAATCATGGAAAGTTATGTGGATGACATGCTCGTGAAGAGCATGACGGAAGAAGACCACATCAAGCATCTCGATAGATGCTTCATAATTTTGAGAAAGTATGGTACGAAATTGAACTAGGGGTAGGCGTTTGGGTCGGGTTTTTTGGGACCCGTCCCGACCCGTTTGGGACAAAAAAATGGGTATTTTAACATTCGTGTGCGGGTACCCAAACTCGAAATATATTTTCAGTTTGGGTGTTGGGTATTAGATTCACACCCGAACGGGTATTTCAGGACCCGTTCAGGTATTTAAAAATAAAAGATAATTCATAGTAGAATTAATATGTTTAGCAGCTGAATATTATAATTGAACAATTAATAATATAATTCTAGAATGTAGGTAAATATTTTATCTATCTAATATCAATGGTTGTTGCAACAATACTTTAATTCAGTTTATGAATGAAGCATATTTCATTTTATAAATATATGTGATTTTAATATATATTACAGACAGATGATGGTGTTTAAGTAAGTTTTTATTCACCTCAAATTAAATATCAATTTATTTAATAATTTATATGACCAATTACGATTAATCCGCTACAAGTTTTATGAATATATAACTCATGATTCGAGTTAAATCTATCCTAATTAAGTAGTGAAGTTTATGACCCTTTGTTTATAAAGGAGAAAATTGGTAATAGATTTTGCCACGGATTTAAGTACTATTATATACTCCCTCCGTCCCAAAGTTTTTTATCCCTTTAGTTTTGGCACGAAGTTTTAGACAATTTGTTAAAGAAGTAAACTTTTGAAATTTTTTGAGAGAGAAAGGAAGTAATATTTTGGGACGTCCCAAAATAGAAATGAGAGCAAGAAAAGTGGGACGGAGGAAGTATATCCATATGAACTCAGAATTATGACGTAAGAGAAAAATTAAATGTTTCATAGTTACCCAAGTTGATTGGGATCATCATGTATATCAACAAAAAAAAATCGGGTACCCAAAACCAAATACCCAAAAATTTCGGGTACCCGAAGTTCAGGCACCCACCAGATCGGGTCGAGTTTCGGGTGTGAAAATTCACTACCCGCCAGGTCGGGTACCCGACCCGCGCCCACCCCTAAATTGAACGCAGCAAAGTGTACTTTCGGAGTCAGATCCGGAAAATTCCTAGTATATTTTTTTCACGAACGTGGAATTGAGGTGAATCCGGAGAAAATCCGAGCAATCACCAAGCTCAAACCACCAAGAAAGCACTCAGATGTCCAAAGCTTGGTAGGTAAAATCATTTCCTTGATCAGGTTCATCTCCCGATCAGCGGATAAGAGTTTGCCTTTCTTTAAGCTGTTGCGAAAGTCAAAGGATTTCGAATGGAGCGCTGAATGATACAAAGCCTTTGAAGATCTCAAGGCGTATTTATCTTCACCACCGATGTTGGCTAAGCCCTCCGATGGCGAACCCTTATTTCTTTACATAGCTGTCTTGGAGGAGGCTATCAGTTCAGTTCTTGTGAAAGTTGAGAAATCCGAGCACAAGCTAGTCTACTATTTAAACAAATTATTATAAGGCGCGGAAAATAATTATATAGAGATTGAAAAGTTCGCGCTTGCTTTAGTAGTGGCGCTTGAATATTGAGACCTTACTTCCAAACTTATAAAATTATTGTTTTGACTAACCAACCCGTGAGACAAGTCTTATCTAAACCAGAAGCTTCGGGAAGATTGATAAAGTGGGTTGTGGAGCTCGGACAATTTGAAATTGAATATCAACCAAGAACAACGGTCAAGGCTCAAGTCTTAGCAAATTTTATAGTTGAATCCACTGGGGCAGAAAACCCGAACGAAGGGAGTTCGTCTGAAGTGAACTCGATCGAAAAAATCAAGGAACTAATCTTGTTAATGCATGTGGACGGATCCGCAACCAGAGAATGAGGTGGAGCAGGAATTCATTTTCAAGGTCCTGACGGACAAAACTTGAACTATGCCATCACCTTGTATTTCGTTATCACAAAAAACGAAGCAGAGTACGAAGCTCTAATTGCGAGATTGGAGATGCTTTGAAAGCAAAGATAAAATCACTTAATGCACTTACAGATTCTTAACTTGTACATAGGCAGGTGAAAGGCCTTTATGAGGCCAAGGAGTTCAATATGATAAAAAAAAATACTTGAACAGATCTCTAGATTCAAAAAATTCGAGATCCAACCAATCCCAAGGGAAAAAAATTTATGGGCTGATTTATTGTCGAGATTCACGGGAACATTTGATGGGAAGAAGAAAAGAGTCATCACATGGCTACTTCCGAACACACCGGCCATTGATTTAGACGTCACCCCTAGTGTCAATATTATGGAGATTGATGAACAAAAGCCCTCCTGGATCGACCATTTCCTCAATTTGAGGCCCAGAGACTCAAATATCGAGCTCCAATGTTCATCTTATTGGAAGATCAACTCTACAAAAGATCCTCCTCAGGGATTTTATTAAAATGTATTTCGGAAGATCAATATAATATTATTCTGAAGGAGGTCCACGAAGGAGAAGCTTGGAATCATTTGTTGGGATTCAGTAAGATAGACAGCCCTACAGGCAGCGAAATTTATTAATTTTTTTAGGGTCTCTTACGGAATCTTGCCAGGATACTAAACTGGTTGTATATATATGAATACAAAATGACATAAATAACTTAGTTCTAAGTTATACCTGTCTCTTTGCAAATTCCTGCCGTCAGCGAAAAAGTCATCTTTCTACCTTTGGTTGGCTCGATCCCAAGCTAGACCGAGCACCCCATGTGTTGCGCCTATACGAGTTGATACACCACAATATCACAAAAATTAATATATCCTAATCGGCTAGAACATAGGATATATTAAGATCTAGGATTAGAGAATGACTTAGGAGCAAAAATCAAAAACGAAAAGTTCTTCCTAATGGAAGAGGGAGTTCGGCCGATTTTAGGAGAGGGGGAGAGAGAGTTTTTCATGGACTTAGGCTTTTTGGCTCCTGGGTTGTGTGTATGAGATATGACATCAAGTCTACTATTTATAAGTATCTCATTATCCTAATCCTCCTGAAATTAGGACTCTAAGTCTTTTAACTCTCCTACATGGGGCATGGCCCTTTTAATTGGAAGACCAAGTCTTCTAATTAATTCGTGGCCCATACTTGATTTAATTAATTACTCTAAGTCTATTTAATTAAATATTCTCACAATTAATTAAATCCAATTTAATTAATTAATTCACGAATTAAATTCCAATTTAATTTACAGTCTTGATCCAATTCCAATCGACCCAGTCAACCCAATCGACCCAGTCGATTCATTCGACCTACTTATTCTTCTTTTCCTCGATTTCACTTCATGTGTATTGTGTATGCCCCCGTAGGTTCACCACATAATTGGCCGTGGGTTATAATTAAATATTTAATTACTTATTCGAGTATGAAACACTCTGTCGACTGATCATTCCAAAATTAGCGCCTCTGCCAATTTGGGAATTCTCCCACACTCCACGGCCGATGTATGGCGACAAGTCCATGGAGCCCAATCATTGGTGAATTAATTAAGTGAACTTTTTAACTCATTTACAATTTCCAAATACGACATAATCACTCCATCGATCGATCTCCCAGTTTCATAGGTTCGATTTTACTTCGTCTTGACCTTATGCATTCTGATCTCGAAATAATTCTCCTTGACTTTATCTTTAAGAGCTACTTTCAAAAAGTCGTCAGATACATTGGCCAAGGATTTTACCAGAATTAATTTCTCACAGAAATCGATAGGAGAACTTCCCAACCTATCAAGTCGAGTCAGTGGATCCTTTGTTGATGATATGAACCTGCATACGAGTCCCTCTATAGCCAATGTGAATCTTGATAGGATAGTGCCCAGCAAGACAATATTAATTAGTTTGTTAGAGGATTGTTTTCTTGTGGTTTATAATCAATACGTCTGTTTATTTATAGTACGTAAATTAAACAATGGCCAACTTCATCTCTCGCGAACGTATCTAAGCGATTGGATGAAATCCTAAGGTCACATTAGACTATGGGACGATTCACTTCGGTATTGAGTGCAATCATGAAACAGTCTCTAAGGTCGTGATCTTAAACACGTTCGAAGTCATAGATTCCGAACGAGACGGGGTATCGAAGGAATCGCTAAGACTTGTATTATTATGCATGATTCACATAGAGTAAATTTGTAGAGTTTCATGAACAAGACATTTGATGTCAGTGCATATGACTAGGTGGTTCGATAGGGGATCGAGCGCATCGAACTACCAGAACAGAGAAACCCATTGTGGAAGCGCATGTCGCATGTCGGTGATGGGATGTTTCTCAAGGCTTATAATAGTATATGATTTAGTCCTTGGACTTGAGGTGCTAGGGCGAATTCGGTGCATGAGTGTGCGTACTTAGATTTAGGTACTGGTCACGTAGCCTGACCATAATGGGCCTAAGTTGAGTGTGTATAGTTGTGTACGCGAGTGGTTAGGACTAAGAAAGGATCTATCGAATCATCCTGATAAGGTGGGAGAATTTTATGTACGTCCTTAGATAATAGATTCCGAGAAACCCACGGCCGTGTTTAGTGACGGATTTGGAAAGGAGTTTCCAAATTTAGCTGTCACACTGGAATTATTATCCAGAATTAGAAAGTACATAATCGAGATTATTAGAGGTGCCGATCAATTCACACCCCCTAGGTCTCAGTCGGGAGATTAGTCTTTAGAAGGATCGTATGTACATGGCATTTATAAGAAGGTGAGGTCCACAAATATCAATTCACCTGAAGTTGGGCTTCATGGGCTTGTGGCTAGACATCGACCATGAAGCGTGGGTACTCAATTAATAATGAAATTAATTCTGGAGTGGTCAATTAAAAGTGTTTAATTGATCGGATCAATTATTTGCTCATTTATTAAATCACGAAAGTTGTGGGCCTGCTGCCAATTGATGGTGAACCCAGAGGGTCACACACAATACAGTTGGACGGTGACAGTCATAAAAGGAAATAATTGATTTAAGGTAGTTAAATCAAACTTCATGAATTGAAGTGTTAATTAAAAGAAGAGATTTATTAATTGGAATATCTAATTAATTAATGTCTAATTAATTAATTAATTGGATTATCTAATTAATTATGTAATTAATTAAAGGCATGGGGCGATTTTGGCTTGAAAAGGAATGGAAAAGTTTGTTTCTTGTTTAACAAGTAACAAACAAGAGATTTGGTTAAATCTTGTTTCGTATTGTGATAAGGAAAGGATTTACCAAATCTTGATGAGATATCTAATAAGAGAAGGATTCTTCTCTTATAAATATAACTCATCGTATATCTTCCTAGAACTAATGAAAGAATGAAAGACTAATGAAGTAATTGAAAAACACACAACTAGAAGAAAAAGAAAAGCTGAAAACTGCCCACCGCCCCCTGCCTTGGCCGCAAAAGCCCTGTAGCCGCCTTTCTTCCTTCTGTTCTCTTAATCCGGATCCAGATCTATATTTGTCTCTTCCTTCGTTGAAAAATCTCCAAGATCTAGTTCGTAGCCTGTGACTTGGAGACGTTGCTACAATCCAACTGGTGTGGATACGTTCTGGAGGTGAGACAATTGGATCACTCAGTTGTGAATCAGACAAGAAGCCTTAAGGGAACCACCAATGAGCCCTGGTGAGGTATATCACATATCACCCCCTCTTTGTTTTAATTATTGTTTGATTCAACCTTTTCGTATGCATAATGTGGAGATCGATTTAATGGGACTGATGGGTGCCTCGGAAAAATTTTAAATTCCGCACTTTCGTTGTTCAAACAACCGAGGTATCCGAACAGTGGTTTCAGAGCTAACTCCATTATTATTATGCGAAAAGGCCTGAACGTAATAATGTATATGGATACGTGCGTTTATTATGTTCTTTGTGATGATTCTTACTTGTTATGATTAGATCTACTATTGGGTAAATTGAATTTTCAGATATGTGGCAAATTTATAGTTTTTTGAAACTTCAGGACTTTTTGTGCAATAATCGCAAATTTAAAAAAAAAATTAGGACTGAAAATTTATTTTCTATTTTCTGGAAAATTTTGAAAAATCTGGACGTTTTTGCAATTCTGGTAGGTACGTAATTTGGGTCATTTTTTGCAATTTCCAAAAATTAAAGGTCTGTTTTGTAATTTTTGAAAGTTCAGGGGTCTGTTTGCAAAATTGAAAAATTTCTGGATTCAAAATTTTATTTTCTGGTCCTTTGGCCGAAATGAATTTTGGGGGTGTTTTGTAAATTATCAAAAACTTTGGGGTTAAAAGTGCAATTTCCAAAAGTTGAGGGGCCGATATGTAATTTTCAAAAGTTTAAAATCCGAATCTGTTTTTATGCAGAAAACTTGTTTTGTTTACCCGAAAATTGAGATTTTCATAATTAGCTTTGACTAAAATATAAGAATCATAGGTAATTATTTTTTAAAGGGGTTTTAAGAATAAGAAAGAAATACATAAAAGTTGTTTGCTTGTTTCTTGCTCTACGTGAACTGCTTACATGATTTTTTATCGCGCCGAGCCTTGAACCTAGGGTAGCTATGATTGGATTAATTTATTGTTTGGTTTTTATTGAGCCTGCGAGCCTTAAGTTGTTTTTGGGCCACATTGAGCCTTTGTAATATATTAGGGCATTACTGTTTTATTAGTTTAGAATGGAAGCCCATTACAAGCAAGGTGGGAGCCCAAGAAGAGTTGAAGACCATGTATGCATGGTTATTTATGTAATAGCCTAGGTCCTCTGAGAAACCTTTAGATTGACCAAGTGGGCCAACATCATGGCTCGATGATGGCCCGCATAGGAGGCTCCCGATCGAAAACATATTGTGGTAGTATTCATTCTAGGATTGTATGGTTTTAATTTATTTATCGATTTATATTTGGCTTGTATGAGATGTGCGCTAGTATCTAGATCTTAAATCAAAGATAAAGCATAATTAATGCGGTAAGATCTCGAGGAGAGTTTCTTCAAACTTTCAAAACCGAAAATCCCCTCTTGAACAAATATTAAGTCACATTGGGTTTACTATAAAATGAGGTTTTATAAATCCAAGCCTTCCATTAATAGGAACTAGCGTATGTTGTCTACTTATCGATAGAGGTGATTCAGAGTCTGGCACCCGAGTCGAAAGAAGGGACAATACGCGAAATTTCTTGATTCTTGTTTTCTTAAAAAAATGACAAGGGTGAGGACCGGTCGGGATATGAAAATCGACCGATAACCAGTTATGGGGATTTCATGACCTGGCCCGTTGCTCAACATGATTAATGGGTTAGACTTAACGAGTAGTAACATTTATGATGTAGCAGTGTTAGATAAATGCGAAAACCGAGGCAAAATAGCTTGAAGGTTGTGTAGGGACACAATTGGTAAAAATATACCTACCTAGGGAATTAATTGTACGGCCACGAGTCGTGGGTGCAATTAATGGCCGTTGGGACTATTATCCTAAAGCCTAGAATTAGACCAATGGAATTCTGTCTGCTAGATTTATAATTAAAAAGTGCTTCTGAATTGATCTGATCTTTTAAGATTTTCACTTTTCTTTGTTGATTAATAACTTTATCCTTGAATAAAAAAGACTGGTCAAGACCTACTAGGAAATAGAATATCCCGAACAATAAAAGGGGTTATTGTTTCGATAAAAATAGTGGGAGAACCATTTCGATAAAAAGTTTAATTTTCGTTAATTATAAGTATTATTTTTAAACATGTCTGCTAATTGTTGTCTTTTAAATTGTTTATTTTAGCCACCCTAAATCCACAATCATGTACGAACAAGGTTTGAGGCAAATCATGTGTAATTCACTCGACGAGACAAGTATGGTTGGGTTTAACAATGTTACAGAATATTGTGCTCTTACCTAATCAAGATAATGAATCGAATCAAAAAGCTAGGCGCTAATTTGAATCAAGAAGATGAGATAGAAATTATTCTCAATGGCTTGTCTGACTCATTTTCTCATTTGTGTATCATTGTGATATTCCGAGTTATGGAATTAAAACAAATGATTTACGCAAGTTGTTAGAAAAATATGAGAAAGCCCATCTACAGGGATTGGGTCTGAGTGAAAGAAGGAATTGCCCCTTGTGTAGGAAAGATAGAGAACTAAGGATCTTTGCTAGAAAGAAATTCTTGAAGAAAATGACCTAGTTATTCTTTTGATGTATGACATCTCATAGACCCTCATATATGTAAAAGGGTTTGCAGATAAGGATGGCATTCCCTTGCCCTTGGGGAAGAGGGCACGTCTTCAAAGACAGAGGCAATCATCGCTTCAACAAATAAGGGAAAATTGCTTCAGGAATTGAGTCAAGAAGAATCTAGACTTCACTTTTTGGCAAAAGAGTTTTACTTAGTTTTTCGTCTTAGCATAAGTTTTAGTTTCATTTGTTTTTTGATTATCATTTAGAATTTTTGTACAAGACAACATTGCTTTACCATTATGAATGGAATATTATTTAATTAAAGCTTTTTAGTTTGTACAAATATTGATGCTTTACCATTATGAATGGAATGTCTTTAAAGCATATAAATGAAACAATGATAAACAACCAAAATCTTTGATAAACAATATGCTAAATCGAGAAAAGTAAAACAACTAGATGATCATCCATGATCTTACGTGATTTCGTTGGAGATCAAAATAATTTAAGTTGAGCATGCAAGATATGCTATGATATGAGATTGAAGATCAATAAAGTATATTTTGAATATGAGTGTACATATTACAAGTAATGAGGGTCCTATTTGAGCATTATAGGATGCCGTACAAGCTAGAGGCTAAGTACATACAAACTAAGGTGATTTAATCGAGCCCAAGAGAAAATCCGAGCAGGAGGCTTCGATCAAGGAGCAGCCCCAAAATCTCCTCCCTTGTGTCATAAATGCTTGGGGTATTTATAGCTGAGGATGGGGATTGGCCCATGGGCTTGGGCCTGAGGTTGGCCCAATGATAGATTCGACCATGAGCCCCTCTGCTGGCGATCGGACTGAGCTAATTGGAGTTCAAAGCTTCGGGGTTGGAAATATGCACCCAGGGTCGAAATTAGGCCTTCAAGGTCGAAGTTAGGCATCCCAGGGTTGGAAATATGCACCCAGGGTCGAAATTAGGCCTTCAAGGTCGAAGTTAGGCATCCCAGGGTTGGAAATATGCACCCAGGGTCGAAATTAGGCCTTCAAGGTCGAAGTTAGGCATCCCAGGGTTGGAAATATGCACCCAGGGTCGAAATTAGGCCTTCAAGGTCGAAATTTGGGTTCTTTGATCCGGCATGAGCTCCCAGAATAAAGATTCCAAAGTACCCCTCATCAATACTCCCCCACTTCTTTGAGCGTAAAGTGAAGTTGAAGCTCGGAGAAGTAGAAAATCCTTGAGGATCGCTTTTTTAGTGTTTCGGATATGCCTCGTTAAAAACCTAGCTCGGAAAAACCCAGTGGGATAAAAACCGAACCAGGGAAAAAGAGTGCATATCTTAGAAACTCCAAAATGTATTAGGGATCGAAGTTATGCATTCGGGGTCGGATTTTCTAGTGTTTGATCACACATGATTTCAATTAGCATAAGGTCAAAATTTAGCACCTTCAATGAGCATAAGGTCGAAATTTAGGACCTTTAATGAGCATAAGGTCGAAATTAGGGTCTTCAAAGAGCATAAGGTCGAAATTTGGGTCTTCAAAGAGCATAAGGTCGAAATTTAGGACCTTCAATGAGCATAAGGTCGAAATTAGGGTCTTCAAAGAGCATAAGGTCGAAATTTGGGTCTTCAAAGAGCATAAGGTCGAAATTTGGGACCTTCAATGAGCATAAGGTCGAAATTTAGGACCTTCAATGAGCTCAGGGTCGAAATTTTGAATTCAGAATCTTTAATTTAGCATGAGTTTCCGAAATAAAGAATCGAAACCCTAAATCGGGGATTATTGGTCGAATTTATCAAAACCCTGAAAGCTAATAACCAATAGCATACAGATCCATAATGTCCGGTTCGAAAGATTTCAAAGACAAAGCCAAGGTAGTAGAATTCGAGCTTGGAGAACATAGAATTTGATCCTTGGAGATCACAAAATTCGACTTTGGGGATCATAGAACTTGATCCTGAAAATAATAAATTCAACTTTGGAGATCATAGAATTTGATCCTTGGAGATCACAAAATTCGACTTTGGGGATCATAGAACTTGATCCTGAAAATAATAAATTCAACTTTGGAGATCATAGAATTTGATCGTGGAATATGATCGTAGAATTTTATCTTCAAGGGTCTTAGCAACAGCTTTCACCCATAATAAATTTGATCTAAGGGGCATAGCAACGACTTTCACCCTTAGTCATTTTTTATCGGTCATAGCAACAACTTTCACCTGAGGGTCATAGCAACGGCTTTCACCCTTTAGCTTTAATCGGTCATAGCAACAGCTTTCACCTGAGGGTCATAGCAACGGCTTTCACCCTTTAGCTTTAATCGGTCATAGCAACAGCTTTCACCTGAGGGTCATAGCAACGGCTTTCACCCTTTAGCTTTGATCGGTCATAGCATCAGCTTTCACCTAAGGGGCATAGCAACGGCTTTCACCCTTACAATTATTTCGATCTAAGGGGCATAGCAACGGCTTTCACCCTTAGTTGTTTTGACTGATGATAATTGACATTTTTAGCCGATCCTAGTCATTTTATCGGTCATAGCAACAGCTTTCACCGGAATATTTATTTCGATCTAAGGGGCATAGCAATGGCTTTCACCCTTAGTCGTTTTTGAGGGTCGTCACCCATTTTCTGAATCCAAGGGGCATAGCAACGGCTTTCACCCTTGGTCAATTTATTTTCGAGGGTCGTAGCAACAACTTTCACCCTATTTGAATAATAGATTAGAGGTCAATCGTGATTCGATGATACTTGCAAGAGCATGCAATAGAAATAATAAGATCTCTGGAGATCATAGATTGAAGATAATAAAATTTTGATCCTGAAGATCGTAGATTGAAGATAATAAAATTCGAAGATCATAGAATTCGACCATGGAGACCATAAATTCGACCAAGAGAGTATAAAACTCAACCAAGAGAGTATAAAACTCAACCATGAGATCATAAATTCGACCATGAGATCATAAAACCCGATCCTGGAAACTTGACCTTGGAGATCTGAGAGTTTGATCTTGTAGATCATAAAATTCGACCATGAGAGCATGAAATTCGACCATGAGAGCATAAATTCGACCAAGAGAGTATAAAACTCAACAAAGAGAGTATAAAACTCAACCATGAGATCATAAATTCGACCATTAGATCATAAAACCCGATCCTGGAAACTTGACCTTGGAGATCTGAGTGTTTGATCTTGTAAATCATAAAATTCGACCATGAGAGCATGAAATTCGACCATGAGAGCATAAATTCGACCAAGAGAGTATAAAACTCAACCAAGAGAATATAAAACTCAACCATGAGATCATAAATTCGACCATGAGATCATAAAACCCGATCCTGGAAACTTGACCTTGGAGATCTGAGAGTTTGATCTTGTAGATCATAAAATTCGACCATGAGAGCATGAAATTCGACCATGAGAGCATAAATTCGACCAAGAGAGTATAAAACTCAACCATGAGATCATAAATTCGACCATGAGATCATAAAACCCGATCCTGGAAACTTGACCTTGGAGATCTGAGAGTTTGATCTTGTAGATCATAAAATTCGACCATGAGAGCATGAAATTCGATCATGAGAGCATAAATTCGACCAAGAGAGTATAAAACTCAACCAAGAGAGTATAAAACTCAACCATGAGATCATAAATTCGACCAGGAGATCATAAAACCCGATCCTGGAAACTTGACCTTGGAGATCTGAGAGTTTGATCTTGTAGATCATAAAATTCGACCATGGAGGCTTGATAACTTGATCTTGATCTAAAAATTAGACCATGGAGATATGGAAATTCCCTTGATCGTACTTAAATTGCCTCGTAGTAGGCATATTTCGATCTAACACCCAAATAAGGCCCCTCGGTGGGCGCCAATTGATCTTACGTGATTTCGTTGGAGATCAAAATAATTTAAGTTGAGCATGCAAGATATGCTATGATATGAGATTGAAGATCAATAAAGTATATTTTGAATATGAGTGTACATATTACAAGTAATGAGGGTCCTATTTGAGCATTATAGGATGCCGTACAAGCTAGAGGCTAAGTACATACAAACTAAGGTGATTTAATCTAGCCCAAGAGAAAATCCGAGCAGGAGGCTTCGATCAAGGAGCAGCCCCAAAATCTCCTCCCTTGTGTCATAAATGCTTGGGGTATTTATAGCTGAGGATGGGGATTGGCCCGTGGGCTTGGGCCTGAGGTTGGCCCAATGATAGATTCGACCATGAGCCCCTCTGCTGGCGATCGGACTGAGCTAATTGGAGTTCAAAGCTTCGGGGTTGGAAATATGCACCCAGGGTCGAAATTAGGCCTTCAAGGTCGAAGTTAGGCATCCCAGGGTTGGAAATATGCACCCAGGGTCGAAATTAGGCCTTCAAGGTCGAAGTTAGGCATCCCAGGGTTGGAAATATGCACCCAGGGTCGAAATTAGGCCTTCAAGGTCGAAGTTAGGCATCCCAGGGTTGGAAATATGCACCCAGGGTCGAAATTAGGCCTTCAAGGTCGAAGTTAGGCATCCCAGGGTTGGAAATATGCACCCAGGGTCGAAATTAGGCCTTCAAGGTCGAAAATTGGGTTCTTTGATCCCGCATGAGCTCCCAGAATAAAGATTCCAAAGTACCCCTCATCAATACTCCCCCACTTCTTTGAGCGTAAAGTGAAGTTGAAGCTCGGAGAAGTAGAAAATCCTTGAGGATCGCTTTTTTAGTGTTTCGGATATGCCTCGTTAAAAACCTAGCTCGGAAAAACCCAGTGGGATAAAAACCGAACCAGGGAAAAAGAGTGCATATCTTAGAAACTCCAAAATGTATTAGGGATCGAAGTTATGCATTCGGGGTCGGATTTTCTAGTGTTTGATCACACATGATTTCAATTAGCATAAGGTCAAAATTTAGCACCTTCAATGAGCATAAGGTCGAAATTTAGGACCTTTAATGAGCATAAGGTCGAAATTAGGGTCTTCAAAGAGCATAAGGTCGAAATTTGGGTCTTCAAAGAGCATAAGGTCGAAATTTAGGACCTTCAATGAGCATAAGGTCGAAATTAGGGTCTTCAAAGAGCATAAGGTCGAAATTTGGGTCTTCAAAGAGCATAAGGTCGAAATTTGGGACCTTCAATGAGCATAAGGTCGAAATTTAGGACCTTCAATGAGCTCAGGGTCGAAATTTTGAATTCAGAATCTTTAATTTAGCATGAGTTTCCGAAATAAAGAATCGAAAACCTAAATCGGGGATTATTGGTCGAATTTATCAAAACCCTGAAAGCTAATAACCAATAGCATACAGATCCATAATGTCCGGTTCGAAAGATTTCAAAGACAAAGCCAAGGTAGTAGAATTCGAGCTTGGAGAACATAGAATTTGATCCTTGGAGATCACAAAATTCGACTTTGGGGATCATAGAACTTGATCCTGAAAATAATAAATTCAACTTTGGAGATCATAGAATTTGATCCTTGGAGATCACAAAATTCGACTTTGGGGATCATAGAACTTGATCCTGAAAATAATAAATTCAACTTTGGAGATCATAGAATTTGATCGTGGAATATGATCGTAGAATTTTATCTTCAAGGGTCTTAGCAACAACTTTCACCCATAATAAATTTGATCTAAGGGGCATAGCAACGACTTTCACCCTTAGTCATTTTTTATCGGTCATAGCAACAACTTTCACCTGAGGGTCATAGCAACGGCTTTCACCCTTTAGCTTTAATCGGTCATAGCAACAGCTTTCACCTGAGGGTCATAGCAACGGCTTTCACCCTTTAGCTTTAATCGGTCATAGCAACAGCTTTCACCTGAGGGTCATAGCAACGGCTTTCACCCTTTAGCATTGATCGGTCATAGCATCAGCTTTCACCTAAGGGTCATAGCAACGGCTTTCACCCTTATAATTATTTCGATCTAAGGGGCATAGCAACGGCTTTCACCCTTAGTCGTTTTGACTGATGATAATTGACATTTTTAGCCGATCCTAGTCATTTTATCGGTCATAGCAACAGCTTTCACCGGAATATTTATTTCGATCTAAGGGGCATAGCAATGGCTTTCACCCTTAGTCGTTTTTTAGGGTCGTCACCCATTTTCTGAATCCAAGGGGCATAGCAACGAATTTCACCCTTGGTCAATTTATTTTCGAGGGTCGTAGCAACAACTTTCACCCTATTTGAATAATAGATTAGAGGTCAATCGTGATTCGATGATACTTGCAAGAGCATGCAATAGAAATAATAAGATCTCTGGAGATCATAGATTGAAGATAATAAAATTTTGATCCTGAAGATCGTAGATTGAAGATAATAAAATTCGAAGATCATAGAATTCGACCATGGAGACCATAAATTCGACCAAGAGAGTATAAAACTCAACCAAGAGAGTATAAAACTCAACCATGAGATCATAAATTCGACCATGAGATCATAAAACCCGATCCTGGAAACTTGACCTTGGAGATCTGAGAGTTTGATCTTGTAGATCATAAAATTCGACCATGAGAGCATGAAATTCGACCATGAGAGCATAAATTCGACCAAGAGAGTATAAAACTCAACCAAGAGAGTATAAAACTCAACCATGAGATCATAAATTCGACCATGGGATCATAAAACCCGATCCTGGAAACTTGACCTTGGAGATCTGAGAGTTTGATCTTGTAGATCATAAAATTCGACCATGGAGGCTTGATAACTTGATCTTGATCTAAAAATTAGACCATGGAGATATGGAAATTCCCTTGATCGTACTTAAATTGCCTCGTAGTAGGCATATTTCGATCTAACACCCAAATAAGGCCCCTCGGTGGGCGCCAATTGATCTTACGTGATTTCGTTGGAGATCAAAATAATTTAAGTTGAGCATGCAAGATATGCTATGATATGAGATTGAAGATCAATAAAGTATATTTTGAATATGAGTGTACATATTACAAGTAATGAGGGTCCTATTTGAGCATTATAGGATGCCGTACAAGCTAGAGGCTAAGTACATACAAACTAAGGTGATTTAATCTAGCCCAAGAGAAAATCCGAGCAGGAGGCTTCGATCAAGGAGCAGCCCCAAAATCTCCTCCCTTGTGTCATAAATGCTTGGGGTATTTATAGCTGAGGATGGGGATTGGCCCGTGGGCTTGGGCCTGAGGTTGGCCCAATGATAGATTCGACCATGAGCCCCTCTGCTGGCGATCGGACTGAGCTAATTGGAGTTCAAAGCTTCGGGGTTGGAAATATGCACCCAGGGTCGAAATTAGGCCTTCAAGGTCGAAGTTAGGCATCCCAGGGTTGGAAATATGCACCCAGGGTCGAAATTAGGCCTTCAAGGTCGAAGTTAGGCATCCCAGGGTTGGAAATATGCACCCAGGGTCGAAATTAGGCCTTCAAGGTCGA
This sequence comes from Penstemon eatonii, assembly GCA_038501285.1. Taxonomy (NCBI): domain Eukaryota; kingdom Viridiplantae; phylum Streptophyta; class Magnoliopsida; order Lamiales; family Plantaginaceae; genus Penstemon; species Penstemon eatonii. The sequence goes on from JBCEGF010001336.1 coordinate 24,228, forward strand.
AGTTAGGCATCCCAGGGTTGGAAATATGCACCCAGGGTCGAAATTAGGCCTTCAAGGTCGAAGTTAGGCATCCCAGGGTTGGAAATATGCACCCAGGGTCGAAATTAGGCCTTCAAGGTCGAAAATTGGGTTCTTTGATCCAGCATGAGCTCCCAGAATAAAGATTCCAAAGTACCCCTCATCAATACTCCCCCACTTCTTTGAGCGTAAAGTGAAGTTGAAGCTCAGAGAAGTAGAAAATCCTTGAGGATCGCTTTTTTAGTGTTTCGGATATGCCTCGTTAAAAACCTAGCTCGGAAAAACCCAGTGGGATAAAAACCGAACCAGGGAAAAAGAGTGCATATCTTAGAAACTCGAAAATGTATTAGGGATCGAAGTTATGCATTCGGGGTCGGATTTTCTAGTGTTTGATCACACATGATTTCAATTAGCATAAGGTCAAAATTTAGCACCTTCAATGAGCATAAGGTCGAAATTTAGGACCTTTAATGAGCATAAGGTCGAAATTAGGGTCCTCAAAGAGCATAAGGTCGAAATTTGGGTCTTCAAAGAGCATAAGGTCGAAATTTAGGACCTTCAATGAGCATAAGGTCGAAATTAGGGTCTTCAAAGAGCATAAGGTCGAAATTTGGGTCTTCAAAGAGCATAAGGTCGAAATTTGGGACCTTCAATGAGCATAAGGTCGAAATTTAGGACCTTCAATGAGCTCAGGGTCGAAATTTTGAATTCAGAATCTTTAATTTAGCATGAGTTTCCGAAATAAAGAATCGAAAACCTAAATCGGGGATTATTGGTCGAATTTATCAAAACCCTGAAAGCTAATAACCAATAGCATACAGATCCATAATGTCCGGTTCGAAAGATTTCAAAGACAAAGCCAAGGTAGTAGAATTCGAGCTTGGAGAACATAGAATTTGATCCTTGGAGATCACAAAATTCGACTTTGGGGATCATAGAACTTGATCCTGAAAATAATAAATTCAACTTTGGAGATCATAGAATTTGATCCTTGGAGATCACAAAATTCGACTTTGGGGATCATAGAACTTGATCCTGAAAATAATAAATTCAACTTTGGAGATCATAGAATTTGATCGTGGAATATGATCGTAGAATTTTATCTTCAAGGGTCTTAGCAACAACTTTCACCCATAATAAATTTGATCTAAGGGGCATAGCAACGACTTTCACCCTTAGTCATTTTTTATCGGTCATAGCAACAACTTTCACCTGAGGGTCATAGCAACGGCTTTCACCCTTTAGCTTTAATCGGTCATAGCAACAGCTTTCACCTGAGGGTCATAGCAACGGCTTTCACCCTTTAGCTTTAATCGGTCATAGCAACAGCTTTCACCTGAGGGTCATAGCAACGGCTTTCACCCTTTAGCATTGATCGGTCATAGCATCAGCTTTCACCTAAGGGTCATAGCAACGGCTTTCACCCTTATAATTATTTCGATCTAAGGGGCATAGCAACGGCTTTCACCCTTAGTCGTTTTGACTGATGATAATTGACATTTTTAGCCGATCCTAGTCATTTTATCGGTCATAGCAACAGCTTTCACCGGAATATTTATTTCGATCTAAGGGGCATAGCAATGGCTTTCACCCTTAGTCGTTTTTTAGGGTCGTCACCCATTTTCTGAATCCAAGGGGCATAGCAACGAATTTCACCCTTGGTCAATTTATTTTCGAGGGTCGTAGCAACAACTTTCACCCTATTTGAATAATAGATTAGAGGTCAATCGTGATTCGATGATACTTGCAAGAGCATGCAATAGAAATAATAAGATCTCTGGAGATCATAGATTGAAGATAATAAAATTTTGATCCTGAAGATCGTAGATTGAAGATAATAAAATTCGAAGATCATAGAATTCGACCATGGAGACCATAAATTCGACCAAGAGAGTATAAAACTCAACCAAGAGAGTATAAAACTCAACCATGAGATCATAAATTCGACCATGAGATCATAAAACCCGATCCTGGAAACTTGACCTTGGAGATCTGAGAGTTTGATCTTGTAGATCATAAAATTCGACCATGAGAGCATGAAATTCGACCATGAGAGCATAAATTCGACCAAGAGAGTATAAAACTCAACCAAGAGAGTATAAAACTCAACCATGAGATCATAAATTCGACCATGGGATCATAAAACCCGATCCTGGAAACTTGACCTTGGAGATCTGAGAGTTTGATCTTGTAGATCATAAAATTCGACCATGGAGGCTTGATAACTTGATCTTGATCTAAAAATTAGACCATGGAGATATGGAAATTCCCTTGATCGTACTTAAATTCCCTCGTAGTAGGCATATTTCGATCTAACACCCAAATAAGGCCCCTCGGTGGGCGCCAATTGATCTTACGTGATTTCGTTGGAGATCAAAATAATTTAAGTTGAGCATGCAAGATATGCTATGATATGAGATTGAAGATCAATAAAGTATATTTTGAATATGAGTGTACATATTACAAGTAATGAGGGTCCTATTTGAGCATTATAGGATGCCGTACAAGCTAGAGGCTAAGTACATACAAACTAAGGTGATTTAATCTAGCCCAAGAGAAAATCCGAGCAGGAGGCTTCGATCAAGGAGCAGCCCCAAAATCTCCTCCCTTGTGTCATAAATGCTTGGGGTATTTATAGCTGAGGATGGGGATTGGCCCGTGGGCTTGGGCCTGAGGTTGGCCCAATGATAGATTCGACCATGAGCCCCTCTGCTGGCGATCGGACTGAGCTAATTGGAGTTCAAAGCTTCGGGGTTGGAAATATGCACCCAGGGTCGAAATTAGGCCTTCAAGGTCGAAGTTAGGCATCCCAGGGTTGGAAATATGCACCCAGGGTCGAAATTAGGCCTTCAAGGTCGAAGTTAGGCATCCCAGGGTTGGAAATATGCACCCAGGGTCGAAATTAGGCCTTCAAGGTCGAAGTTAGGCATCCCAGGGTTGGAAATATGCACCCAGGGTCGAAATTAGGCCTTCAAGGTCGAAAATTGGGTTCTTTGATCCAGCATGAGCTCCCAGAATAAAGATTCCAAAGTACCCCTCATCAATACTCCCCCACTTCTTTGAGCGTAAAGTGAAGTTGAAGCTCAGAGAAGTAGAAAATCCTTGAGGATCGCTTTTTTAGTGTTTCGGATATGCCTCGTTAAAAACCTAGCTCGGAAAAACCCAGTGGGATAAAAACCGAACCAGGGAAAAAGAGTGCATATCTTAGAAACTCGAAAATGTATTAGGGATCGAAGTTATGCATTCGGGGTCGGATTTTCTAGTGTTTGATCACACATGATTTCAATTAGCATAAGGTCAAAATTTAGCACCTTCAATGAGCATAAGGTCGAAATTTAGGACCTTTAATGAGCATAAGGTCGAAATTAGGGTCCTCAAAGAGCATAAGGTCGAAATTTGGGTCTTCAAAGAGCATAAGGTCGAAATTTAGGACCTTCAATGAGCATAAGGTCGAAATTAGGGTCTTCAAAGAGCATAAGGTCGAAATTTGGGTCTTCAAAGAGCATAAGGTCGAAATTTGGGACCTTCAATGAGCATAAGGTCGAAATTTAGGACCTTCAATGAGCTCAGGGTCGAAATTTTGAATTCAGAATCTTTAATTTAGCATGAGTTTCCGAAATAAAGAATCGAAACCCTAAATCGGGGATTATTGGTCGAATTTATCAAAACCCTGAAAGCTAATAACCAATAGCATACAGATCCATAATGTCCGGTTCGAAAGATTTCAAAGACAAAGCCAAGGTAGTAGAATTCGAGCTTGGAGAACATAGAATTTGATCCTTGGAGATCACAAAATTCGACTTTGGGGATCATAGAGCTTGATCCTGAAAATAATAAATTCAACTTTGGAGATCATAGAATTTGATCCTTGGAGATCACAAAATTCGACTTTGGGGATCATAGAACTTGATCCTGAAAATAATAAATTCAACTTTGGAGATCATAGAATTTGATCGTGGAATATGATCGTAGAATTTTATCTTCAAGGGTCTTAGCAACAACTTTCACCCATAATAAATTTGATCTAAGGGGCATAGCAACGACTTTCACCCTTAGTCATTTTTTATCGGTCATAGCAACAACTTTCACCTGAGGGTCATAGCAACGGCTTTCACCCTTTAGCTTTAATCGGTCATAGCAACAGCTTTCACCTGAGGGTCATAGCAACGGCTTTCACCCTTTAGCTTTAATCGGTCATAGCAACAGCTTTCACCTGAGGGTCATAGCAACGGCTTTCACCCTTTAGCATTGATCGGTCATAGCATCAGCTTTCACCTGAGGGTCATAGCAACGGCTTTCACCCTTATAATTATTTCGATCTAAGGGGCATAGCAACGGCTTTCACCCTTAGTCGTTTTGACTGATGATAATTGACATTTTTAGCCGATCCTAGTCATTTTATCGGTCATAGCAACAGCTTTCACCGGAATATTTATTTCGATCTAAGGGGCATAGCAATGGCTTTCACCCTTAGTCGTTTTTTAGGGTCGTCACCCATTTTCTGAATCCAAGGGGCATAGCAACGAATTTCACCCTTGGTCAATTTATTTTCGAGGGTCGTAGCAACAACTTTCACCCTATTTGAATAATAGATTAGAGGTCAATCGTGATTCGATGATACTTGCAAGAGCATGCAATAGAAATAATAAGATCTCTGGAGATCATAGATTGAAGATAATAAAATTTTGATCCTGAAGATCGTAGATTGAAGATAATAAAATTCGAAGATCATAGAATTCGACCATGGAGACCATAAATTCGACCAAGAGAGTATAAAACTCAACCAAGAGAGTATAAAACTCAACCATGAGATCATAAATTCGACCATGAGATCATAAAACCCGATCCTGGAAACTTGACCTTGGAGATCTGAGAGTTTGATCTTGTAGATCATAAAATTCGACCATGAGAGCATAAATTCGACCATGAGAGCATAAATTCGACCAAGAGAGTATAAAACTCAACAAAGAGAGTATAAAACTCAACCATGAGATCATAAATTCGACCATGAGATCATAAAACCCGATCCTGGAAACTTGACCTTGGAGATCTGAGAGTTTGATCTTGTAGATCATAAAATTCGACCATGAGAGCATGAAATTCGACCATGAGAGCATAAATTCGACCAAGAGAGTATAAAACTCAACCAAGAGAGTATAAAACTCAACCATGAGATCATAAATTCGACCATGAGATCATAAAACCCGATCCTGGAAACTTGACCTTGGAGATCTGAGAGTTTGATCTTGTAGATCATAAAATTCGACCATGAGAGCATGAAATTCGACCATGAGAGCATAAATTCGACCAAGAGAGTATAAAACTCAACCATGAGATCATAAATTCGACAATGAGATCATAAAACCCGATCCTGGAAACTTGACCTTGGAGATCTGAGAGTTTGATCTTGTAGATCATAAAATTCGACCATGAGAGCATGAAATTCGACCATGAGAGCATAAATTCGACCAAGAGAGTATAAAACTCAACCAAGAGAGTATAAAACTCAACCATGAGATCATAAATTCGACCATGAGATCATAAAACCCGATCCTGGAAACTTGACCTTGGAGATCTGAGAGTTTGATCTTGTAGATCATAAAATTCGACCATGGAGGCTTGATAACTTGATCTTGATCTAAAAATTAGACCATGGAGATATGGAAATTCCCTTGATCGTACTTAAATTGCCTCGTAGTAGGCATATTTCGATCTAACACCCAAATAAGGCCCCTCGGTGGGCGCCAATTGATCTTACGTGATTTCGTTGGAGATCAAAATAATTTAAGTTGAGCATGCAAGATATGCTATGATATGAGATTGAAGATCAATAAAGTATATTTTGAATATGAGTGTACATATTACAAGTAATGAGGGTCCTATTTGCGCATTATAGGATGCCGTACAAGCTAGAGGCTAAGTACATACAAACTAAGGTGATTTAATCTAGCCCAAGAGAAAATCCGAGCAGGAGGCTTCGATCAAGGAGCAGCCCCAAAATCTCCTCCCTTGTGTCTTAAATGCTTGGGGTATTTATAGCTGAGGATGGGAATTGGCCCATGGGCTTGGGCCTGAGGTTGGCCCAATGATAGATTCGACCATGAGCCCCTCTTCTGGCGATCGGACTGAGCTAATTGGAGTTCAAAGCTTCGGGGTTGGAAATATGCACCCAGGGTCGAAATTAGGCCTTCAAGGTCGAAGTTAGGCATCCCAGGGTTGGAAATATGCACCCAGGGTCGAAATTAGGCCTTCAAGGTCGAAATTTGGGTTCTTTGATCCAGCATGAGCTCCCAGAATAAAGATTCCGAAGTACCCCTCATCAATACTCCCCCACTTCTTTGAGCGTAAAGTGAAGTTGAAGCTCGGAGAAGTAGAAAATCCTTGAGGATCGCTTTTTTAGTGTTTCGGATATGCCTCGTTAAAAACCTAGCTCGGAAAAACCCAGTGGGATAAAAACCGAACCAGGGAAAAAGAGTGCATATCTTAGAAACTCCAAAATGTATTAGGGATCGAAGTTATGCATTCGGGGTCGGATTTTCTAGTGTTTGATCACACATGATTTCAATTAGCATAAGGTCAAAATTTAGCACCTTCAATGAGCATAAGGTCGAAATTTAGGACCTTTAATGAGCATAAGGTCGAAATTAGGGTCTTCAAAGAGCATAAGGTCAAAATTTGGGTCTTCAAAGAGCATAAGGTCGAAATTTAGGACCTTCAATGAGCATAAGGTCGAAATTTGGGTCTTCAAAGAGCATAAGGTCGAAATTTGGGACCTTCAATGAGCATAAGGTCGAAATTTAGGACCTTCAATGAGCTCAGGGTCGAAATTTTGAATTCAGAATCTTTAATTTAGCATGTGTTTCCGAAATAAAGAATCGAAACCCTAAATCGGGGATTATTGGTCGAATTTATCAAAACCCTGAAAGCTAATAACCAATAGCATACAGATCCATAATGTCCGGTTCGAAAGATTTCAAAGACAAAGCCAAGGTAGTAGAATTCGAGCTTGGAGAACATAGAATTTGATCCTTGGAGATCACAAAATTCGACTTTGGGGATCATAGAACTTGATCCTGAAAATAATAAATTCAACTTTGGAGATCATAGAATTTGATCCTTGGAGATCACAAAATTCGACTTTGGGGATCATAGAACTTGATCCTGAAAATAATAAATTCAACTTTGGAGATCATAGAATTTGATCGTGGAATATGATCGTAGAATTTTATCTTCAAGGGTCTTAGCAACAGCTTTCACCCATAATAGATTTGATCTAAGGGGCATAGCAACGGCTTTCACCCTTAGTCATTTTTTATCGGTCATAGCAACAACTTTCACCTGAGGGTCATAGCAACAGCTTTCACCCTTTAGCTTTATTCGGTCATAGCAACAGCTTTCACCTGAGGGTCATAGCAACGGCTTTCACCCTTTAGCTTTAATCGGTCATAGCAACAGCTTTCACCTGAGGGTCATAGCAACGGCTTTCACCCTTTAGCTTTGATCGGTCATAGCATCAGCTTTCACCTGAGGGTCATAGCAACGGCTTTCACCCTTATAATTATTTCGATCTAAGGGGCATAGCAACGGCTTTCCCCCTTAGTCGTTTTGACTGATGATAATTGACATTTTTAGCCGATCCTAGTCATTTTATCGGTCATAGCAACAGCTTTCACCGGAATATTTATTTCGATCTAAGGGGCATAGCAATGGCTTTCACCCTTAGTCGTTTTTGAGGGTCGTCACCCATTTTCTGAATCCAAGGGGCATAGCAACGGCTTTCACCCTTGGTCAATTTATTTTCGAGGGTCGTAGCAACAACTTTCACCCTATTTGAATAATAGATTAGAGGTCAATCGTGATTCGATGATACTTGCAAGAGCATGCAATAGAAATAATAAGATCTCTGGAGATCATAGATTGAAGATAATAAAATTTTAATCCTGAAGATCGTAGATTGAAGATAATAAAATTCGAAGATCATAGAATTCGACCATGGAGACCATAAATTCGACCAAGAGAGTATAAAACTCAACCAAGAGAGTATAAAACTCAACCATGAGATCATAAATTCGACCATGAGATCATAAAACCCGATCCTGGAAACTTGACCTTGGAGATCTGAGAGTTTGATGTTGTAGATCATAAAATTCGACCATGAGAGCATGAAATTCGACCATGAGAGCATAAATTCGACCAAGAGAGTATAAAACTCAACAAAGAGAGTATAAAACTCAACCATGAGATCATAAATTCGACCATGAGATCATAAAACCCGATCCTGGAAACTTGACCTTGGAGATCTGAGAGTTTGATCTTGTAGATCATAAAATTCGACCATGAGAGCATGAAATTCGACCATGAGAGCATAAATTCGACCAAGAGAATATAAAACTCAACCAAGAGAGTATAAAACTCAACCATGAGATCATAAATTCGACCATGAGATCATAAAACCCGATCCTGGAAACTTGACCTTGGAGATCTGAGAGTTTGATCTTGTAGATCATAAAATTCGACCATGAGAGCATGAAATTAGACCATGAGAGCATAAATTCGACCAAGAGAGTATAAAACTCAACCAAGAGAGTATAAAACTCAACCATGAGATCATAAATTCGACCCTGAGATCATAAAACCCGATCCTGGAAACTTGACCTTGGAGATCTGAGAGTTTGATCTTGTAGATCATAAAATTCGACCATGAGAGCATGAAATTCGACCATGAGAGCATAAATTCGACCAAGAGAGTATAAAACTCAACCAAGAGAGTATAAAACTCAACCATGAGATCATAAATTCGACCATGAGATCATAAAACCCGATCCTGGAAACTTGACCTTGGAGATCTGAGAGTTTGATCTTGTAGATCATAAAATTCGACCATGAGAGCATGAAATTCGACCATGAGAGCATATATTCGACCAAGAGAGTATAAAACTCAACCAAGAGAGTATAAAACTCAACCATGAGATCATAAATTCGACCATGAGATCATAAAACCCGATCCTGGAAACTTGACCTTGGAGATCTGAGAGTTTGATTTTGTAGATCATGAAATTCGACCATGAGAGCATGAAATTCGACCATGAGAGCATAAATTCGACCAAGAGAGTATAAAACTCAACCAAGAGAGTATAAAACTCAACCATGAGATCATAAATTCGACCATGAGATCATCAAACCCGATCCTGGAAACTTGACCTTGGAGATCTGAGAGTTTGATCTTGTAGATCATAAAATTCGACCATGGAGGCTTGATAACTTGATCTTGATCTAAAAATTAGACCATGGAGATATGGAAATTCCCTTGATCGTACTTAAATTGCCTCGTAGTAGGCATATTTCGATCTAACACCCAAATAAGGCCCCTCGGTGGGCGCCAATTGATCTTACGTGATTTCGTTGGAGATCAAAATAATTTAAGTTGAGCTTGCAATATATGCTATGATATGAGATTGAAGATCAATAAAGTATATTTTGAATATGAGTGTACATATTACAAGTAATGAGGGTCCTATTTGAGTATTATTGGATGCCGTACAAGCTAGAGGCTAAGTACATACAAACTAAGGTGATTTAATCTAGCCCAAGAGAAAATCCGAGCAGGAGGCTTCGATCAAGGAGCAGCCCCAAAATCTCCTCCCTTGTGTCATAAATGCTTGGGCTATTTATAGCTGAGGATGGGGATTGGCCCATGGGCTTGGGCCTGAGGTTGGCCCAATGATAGATTCGACCATGAGCCCTCTGCTGGCGATCGGACTGAGCTAATTGGAGTTCAAAGCTTCGGGGTTGGAAATATGCACCCAGGGTCGAAATTAGGCCTTCAAGGTCGAAGTTAGGCATCCCAGGGTTGGAAATATGCACCCAGGGTCGAAATTAGGCCTTCAAGGTCGAACTTAGGCATCCCAGGGTTGGAAATATGCACCCAGGGTCGAAATTAGGCCTTCAAGGTCGAAATTTGGGTTCTTTGATCCAGCATGAGCTCCCAGAATAAAGATTCCAAAGTACCCCTCATCAATCCACATACTTGAAATGCTTATTTTGGACATTCTTCCAAAAGAAGGATTCGAAAGGAAGTTTTCATCTAAAGCTCTTGAAATATAGAACATGGATGAATTCGTAACTTACGAATCTTGTCTCAAAGGAATGATGTCGAAATTCACGTTTGCTAGGCATTCTAAAGTATATCAACCGAATGGATCTAATCCATAAAGACAAACGTGGAGAACTAAAGGGTTAGTTCAAAAGGGACGTAACTTCATATATACTTGCGATTATTTTGATCGTCAAAGCATATATGTACTTTGTGAAGTACAATTCTAAAACTGTTGAAATATTCAACAGAAGTTTTGGAAATGAAGTAATTAAGTGCATCATGTCAAAAGCATTTTCATCTAATCAAATTTGCCGAAACATAAGCCATTAATTCCCCGATTATCTAAACGAGAATAGAATTCTCATGCAGTCACTTAAAGTAGGAATCGAACTTGGTTAGACTTCGTTCACTTCACGTTGTGATTTCGCTGAACTTCCTTGTTCACTTTAGGGGATAGCCTCCCCTGACTCTTCAAATATACTTAGGCTAGTACCTTTCGAAGTAAGTCCTTACAACGCCGTATCCTTTATGACATGGCATAACACCCTTGTAATAGAAATTGAATAGTAGATCCAATTTGTACGAAATTTGTGGGGTATCCAACAAAATCCATTGGATACCTATTCTACGACAATGAGAAACGAAAGTTTCTCGTAAGTGTCCGTTCCTCTGTTGATGAAATCCGCGTCAAAGGAAATAGGGAATGTCATAGAACTTGATGAAGTCCAAGATTTGGACCTATCCCCACAAACAGTGGGAGCAAATCCTGAAACATACCGAACTAGAATTACGCGCACACACTTTGTAGACCAATCAAATTCATAAGGAACTCAAAATTCCATTTTACGAAATTAAGAAATTGGATATTGATCCAAAATTACAAAGAAACTATGTTTGACATAAACTAAGGGACATGGCATGAAGCCATAAGATCCGAAATGGAATGTTTTCAACTTATTTGACTCGCTTAATGGCGGTAGGTTCTTCTTCAAAAGCCTTTTATGGACTGATGAAGATACCTTATCTCCATTTGCAACGTCAAAATCCATTTCGAAACTATTAGCTATAGAAGTGTGGTTTGACTACCAAAGTATGACTATTGGATATGAATCCTGCCTCTCGCGATTTGAAAATTGATGAGAAGATCTTTATTCGAATCCAAAGGTCAATCAGTGACTTTTAAAATCCCAAACTTGGAACATGCAACTTGATAAGTTGATGAATAATGTTGAATTTGTCAAAAGACATATGGATTTCAATTGTGCAAAAGGATCAGTGGGAGTAAATTAATCTTTGTAACATAACATGATGACGTTCTGTATATCAAGGATGATATCAGATATCTGATGAGGGGTACTTTGGATTCTATATTTTGGGAAGACTTGTCTGATAGAAAACCAAGGAATCCGACCTCTAAGATGTATCATCCGACCCTCAATGCTAATCAGCCCAGTCCCATCTCCAGCAAAGAGGCTCAGGATCGGATTTACTGTTGGGTCGATCCCAGGCCCAGGCCCTTGGGTCGAGAAATGTACCCCTGCGGGTGGTTCAGCTAGCATACCGCCTCAAGTATAAATACCACAAGCATTTATGATGCCAGACACGCTTTCCCAGGTGCTCCTTGCTCGAAGCCACAATTTGAAGTATCCTCGGAAGTTAGATTAGATCACTTTGTGTGTATTAGCCTCTAGCTTGTACGACATCCTATAATGCTCAAGTAGGACTCCGAGTTATTTTCTTTGTAATCATTGTTGGTCCCAAGTGGTCAGATGAGGTCTAGAGGGGGGGTGAATAGACCTCTGAAAATTTTTGAACTTAAAAACTTTTCAGTCTTCTGTCAGCAGACTAAGCTGATGAAGAACAGTAAGCAGACTAGTCTGATCGTGAACAAATCTTGAACAGACGACTGACCACTCTTCTTACAGTGACTTAGCTGTTTTTCACCAAAACAGTTTTCCAAGAGTATACTTGCAGCGGATTGTTTGAAAGTGTTTTTCACAAGTAGACTAAGTTCTAGAAAGATTTTATCCCCAGTTTAAAACTCCTTATAAAATCTTTTGATTGATTCACAGTGTTTAAAATGCAAACTTTAAAATATGCAAGAAAACTTTAAATGCAAGATAATACAAAGAATTTTTATAGTGGTTATATGGATAAAAATCCTTTAGTCCACTCTTCCAGATCACACAGATTCTGGGTTATACTATAATCACTTAGATTACAATATTTCTCCACTTACACCAAGACAACAAATGAAATGGCTGTAAGCTCACAATAGGAAATCACAAAGAAAACCTATCCTCTAAAGTAGAATCACTCACAAAGATGGATTCTCACTTCGCACAACACTCAGCTATTACAAAATCACTCAGATAATGTTTTTCTGATTTCTTCAACTGGGTTTCTGTCAACAGATGACTTCCACCAGACGAGTGAGCTGTTCGAGCTTTTGAGACTTAGAGAAATTCTGCTTCAAAATTTCGATCACTGATTGTTGTTGTGTTTTTTTTTTTTGCTCGATTGAAATTCAGCTCTATTTATACATGGAGATGAAAATATGACCGTTGAAGGCAAGTCACAAATCAAATCCATTCTTCAGCTCTTTTGAAACGGCTCTCTGCAGCAAACCGTACAGTGTACAGTACTTTTCTGTCTATTGCATTTAATGCTGCATTTAATGCACTCTGCTGATCCGAGGATATCTTCAATCATTTGCCATTACTACCCTTCTCTTCCAGCATTTATTACACCAAGTGCATTTATTACCGTTGGACTAATCTCTTGATCTCTTCCACTCTGCTGATCAAAACGACTCTGCTGATAGATACTCTGTTGATCAAATGCTGAACTAATCTGATTTGACTCGGCTGATGATCTACCCTTCTGTTCGCTATTTCAGCAAGAGATCACTAGTCTTCTGAGCTTTGAACTTTGAACTCTTCTGATGTCTTCTTTGTTTGTTCAAAGATCTTTCTAAGGGAACTAAGCTTTCCATACTTAGCTGATTATGATGTTTTGGAATCATCAAAACCTTCCCTTAAATTTTGACTTCTTTCATCTTCATCTTCATCTTCATCCAACAATTTCCCCCTTTTTGATGATGACAAAACTCCAGCTAAGTACCTGTACCTAACCTAAAGTTTTGATCCTCAAAAATTTCTGAGATAGAAATAGTATGTTGGATTTAAACTTGCAATTTTATAAATGATTGAACTGATTACATATTACAAGTTTTGAAGAGTAAAAGATGCAAAGTAAAAGATTACAAGGTTTTAAAGATAAAGAAATCTAGTCTAAACTAGTCTTCTTTCTTCTTTTCTTCTGCAGCTTCCTTGTCTTCTTTTTCAGATTCTTCATCAGATGATTTGGAAGACTCAGCTTCCAAATTTTCAAAGAATCTTTTTCTTAACAGCTCTATCTTTTTATATTTTACATCAGGGTCAAGCTGTTCTTCAGCTGAATCTTTGGCAGCATCTAGTTCTTTATCAGATTTGGCTTTTGCTTCAGATCCTTCAAGTTCAGCTTGCTCTTCTTCTGTAATTTTCTCATCTGTTGGTCTGCTTGATTCTCCCATATCTCTTTCAGTCTCACCAGCAGATTCTTCTAACACTTCAGTTTCTTCAGCATCTTGATTTCCTTCTTCCCTTTGGAAATCAACCCTTTGCTGTCCAAATATCCTTTCTTCCCCCTTTTTGTCATCATCAGCAGGGACAGGTGGATATTGTGGCACAACTGGTGTGATTAGAAGTGAATCATAGAGAAGCTTGATGTTCTCTTCCATAGCATTAATCTGAGCTTGTTGTTTAAGTTGATTGGCCTTAACAGATTTGACTTCCTTGAGTAAGTCTTCTCCTGGATCACCCAATTGTATTTGAGTTCCCAAAATCCAATTAGATGAAGCAGTGAAGTCTTTCATCATGTTGCCCATGACTTCATCTTCTGCTTGGAGAGCCAATTCAACAGTTTGTTCTATCTGCTTCCAACCTTCAGTAGTGCTCTGAGTCCTTCTTCTAAGTATATCCATATCTTGGCAGATGGATTTAACATTGTGAGCAGTGTCTTCTATTATATCAGATGGGACTGCAGCAGCTTTCTGATCTGGTTGTTTAACAGCAGCTATTACTTCTGCAGCTAATTCTTTCTTCATATCCTTCATAGAATTGGTGATCATTTGTTGGATGGAGTCCAACAGATTTGTCTGAACACCATGAGAGGTTGAAGGCATATCTGAAGTAGCAGCAGGTGTATCTTTCATAAGTTGCTCTGTTAGCTGAGTTGTCAATGCAAGAGATTGATCTGCTGATTCACCAGCAAGGCTTGGAGTGCTGTCCTTCTCCTTAGCTTGATCATCTCCCTCAACAGCAACTTCTTTATCTTTGTTCTGATCTGCTGGAATTTCTTCTTCCTTCTTTGAATCATCAGCAGCATCAGACTTATCACCCTGTGCAGTGTTCTGATCAGATGGGTCTGAAGTACCCTCTTTTTGCTTTGGTTGATCAGAAGGCTTTTCTTTTTCCTTAACAGCAGGGGCTATAATCTTCTTGACAGTCTCAACTGTCCTCATCAATCCTTCATTGTCCACAGCTGACCTGTTAGAAATCCAAGTAAAATTATCAAGAGGAATAAAAGTAGATGAAGGTTCCTCAGGCAGCTCCTCATAAGGTTTGATGTTTGGACCATAGACAATGTGTTTGATGTTTGGAAGTGGGACTAGTGAGCTTGGTTGCCCACTCAACTTCCTTGATTTCTTTGCCCAAAGCTCCATTGCTTGAGCAATAGCCAACTTTATAGATCTTTCTTTCAGGTCTACTGAATCATCATAGTCCTCAGCAATGGACTCAAAGATCTTCTTGGCTTCAGCTTTAACTAAGTGACTTATTCTCATTCTCAACCTGTCCAGAAAGAATTCTGAATCAAGTGCTTGAATTAGAGAACCCGTCTCAAGCCACTTCAGTACCCATGCTTCTTCAGCAGCAAAGGCTTTCCATTTGGTCATTTCAGCTGGACTCTTTGTCAGTCTGAATTCCCTCCACCTGTTGTATCTGATCTTCTCATTTGTGAACTGTGTCAGGCGGTTGACCCTTTCATTCTCAGCATCAAGCCTTTTAAGGAATTCTTCAAAGATGGCAGGATCTTCCCTGACAATCTCCAAAGACAATCTAATTTCTTCTCTCCTCTTTGGCTTTGTCTTAGGTGCAGGCATAGCTGGTATTGGTTTGTTTGGATCCCTTGGTTCACCAATAGCTATCCCACCAGTATGCTGATGTCCGTGAGCATCCTTGGTGCTTGCTTCAATAGCAGCATTCAACTCTGCTGCCTCAAGAGCATCCCTTTGCTCTTGGGTCATTTTGCTGGCTTCTTCCTCCAGCCTTTTTAGTTCTAGGCTCTTTAGCCTATCCTCTTCTGCTTTTTCTGCAGCCTTCCTTAGCTTTTCAGCATCATCTTGTCTTTTCTTTTCTGCAGCAGTCAGATAAGTAGCAATTTTGCCAGTCCTTCTTCTCCTTGTTTCAGGACTCTCAATTGCTTGAAGAGGGATTGCAGCAACTGGAGTAGGATGCAACAAAGGTGCATCTCCTTCATGTGTTGTACTAATCTGCTGTGCTCCTTTAACTTCAGCAGATGGTACAGCAGATGAGTCTTCTGTTGATCCTCCAGCTTCAGAAACAACTTTAGCTTCAGCAGCAGCAACTTTAGCAGCTTCAACAGCAGGCTCTTTAATTGTCAATGGTCTTTCTGCTCCTGATGTTGTTTCTCTAACAATTGCAACAGGTTCTTCAGAGAAAGTGACCTTTCTCTTAACCTTTGATTTTGCAATCTTTTTGACAATGGGGTTGGCAGTAGGAGGTCCCCTTGCCTCACTCTTTGTTCTCATCCTCTTCAATCTTTGAAGAGGAATTTCTTCCTCAGATTCTGTCCTTTCAGATGATGAACCTATCTCCATGTTCTCAACTTCAGCTGTGAAGTCATCTATCACCTTTTCAGGGACTTCATCCTCAGGAAGTGCTGAAACAGTCTCATCAGCAGACTGTGCTGTTGGCTCAGCAGACTGACTAGTCTGACCTTCCTTCTTGCTCTTCTTAGAAGGGGTCTTTTTAGATTTTGCAGCAGCCTTCCTCTTTGGAGCAGCCACTAACTGTCTCACTGGTTCATAGAGTTTGAACTCTTTGCTACCATGGGTTTGCTTTCCACCTCCCATAGGGCATTGTAGGGATGCAAACAAATTGCTCAATAAAATGGCATGTGAAGGCCTTTTGTCACTCAGCAGCTCATACACATGATCAGCCCAGTTAACCTTAAACCCATAATAGATACACACCATTGTGTAGTATCTTTTCCTTGGCAACCCATCCAAAGAACCTGTAGCACAATCCAGAACCTTTGCTATGATATCAGCAAATCTCTGGTATTCATCCTTCAGCTGGGTCTTCATCAAAGTCCCAGTCATCTGTTCTCCTTTCTTAGCACAAATTGCCCAGAACTCCTCTTCCTTTTCTGACCCTAACGAGGTCACATCTCCTCCCTTATCTGTTAGTTTATAGATCTCACTGAGAACAGCAGCCGAGATCGCAATCTTCTTTCCACCTATTTCAGCAGACATGATCGTGTCATTCTTAGAGAATTTCCTGGTTGTATAGAAGTGCTCAACATCTTCTAAGTAGACCCTTTCTTCGTGAGCCTCTAAAACAGGAACTAACGAAGCTTCCTTAATCTTTTCCAGTAACGAGCGCATCAGATCAGTGCCCGAGAAATGGAATTTGCTGTAGTTGAAGTACCTTCCTTCGATAATCTTCTCCATTTCTGAAATTTTGAGAGTAGAAATCTACAAAGATGCAGTTAGCTTTTTCGCAACAGAAGGGTTTGAGAGTTAGAGAGTTTTGAGAGTATTTGGGTGCGTAAGACGACTGTACTGTTTAGATCGGATTTTATAGGTTTCCTTTTGATTAGGTTTCCGTGATTTATCAGAACCGTTGATCTAATCTGACAGTTTTTAATCGTGTGGACAGGAGAGACGGATTTCAATTTTATTATTTTATTGTCAGATGGGCGGGAAACTCTATCGACACTAATCTGTTACTTATAAAAGCGCGTTTCTAAAGATACGTTTTATGATCATGCTTTATATAAGGTATCAGATGAGTAGAGTTTAACTTATCTGACAGACGAGTGATCTGTTATCTGATATTACTAGAGAATGCCAATAACTAGTAATCTTCCTCTGCTGTTTGTCAATCCAGCAAGATAAAATAATCTTCAATCTTCAAGAATTAAGAACACGTCTTCTTGATAATCTTAACTTCAACTAACTGACATTAACAGATTTCATCCTTTAGATCAGAAGTACCGCTAGTCTTACACGTTCCCCCTGTCTTTAAGAATTCATAAGTTAACTAGTCTGTTGAAGGTTAATCCTTGAAATAAATAACTGATGACTAAGCTGTTGAACTCCAGTCTTCTGATGAGTTCCCCCTCAGCTTATGCATCCAAATTAAGTAATCCTAACTCAGCTCTTAGAGTTGAGAACCTTGCTTCACTTAGAGGTTTGGTGAAGATATCAGCAATCTGATTATCAGTATGAACATACTCAATCAAAACATTGCCTTTTTCCACATGATCTCTAATGAAATGATGTTTGATCTCAATATGCTTAGTCCTTGAATGACTTGTAGTGTTCTGAGTAAGTGAAATTGCACTTGTATTGTCACAGTAGATTGGAATTCCACTGATCTTGATGTTGTAGTCTTCTAGTTGATGCTTCAACCAAAGTATCTGTGCACAACAAGCTCCAGCAGCTATATATTCAGCTTCAGCAGTAGATATAGAGACTGAGGTTTGCTTCTTACTCATCCATGAGATCAGACGACTACCTAAGAATTGACAGGCACCTGTTGTGCTTTTTCTGTCAATCTTGCAGCCAGCAAGATCTGAATCTGAATAACCAATAAGCTCAAATCCAGATTCTCTAGGATACCACAATCCCAATTCTTGAGTGCCTTTAACATATTTCAATATCCTCTTGGCAGCTAAGAGATGAGATTCTTTGGGGTTTGATTGAAATCTTGCACAGACTCCAACTGAGTACATTATGTCAGGTCTGCTTGCTGTTAGATACAACAATGAACCAATAATGCCTCTATATTTGGTTATGTCCACTAATTTGCCATCTTCATCTTTATCCAAACGAAGACTTGTAGACATAGGAATGGCAGCTGTTGAGCTAGTTTCCATACCAAATTTCTTGAACAGATCTCTTGTGTACTTTGCTTGGCTGATGAATATCCCATCAGGCAACTGTCTAACTTGCAATCCAAGAAAGTAATTAAGTTCACCCATCATGCTCATTTCAAACTTATTCTGCATCAGCTTGGAGAACTTATCACACATCTGTTGGTTAGTTGAACCAAAAATAATATCGTCCACATATATTTGGACAAGTAATATATGATTTTCCCATTCAATTGTGAACAAGGTTTTATCTACCTTACCTTTTCGAAATCCTTTAATTAAAAGAAAATCAGATAGGGTGTCATACCATGCTCTTGGAGCCTGTTTCAGTCCATAAAGGGCTTTCTTCAGACGATATACTTTATCCTCTTCTTGATAGACTTCAAATCCAGGAGGTTGTTCAACATACACTTCTTCTTGCAATTCTCCATTGAGAAAAGCAGACTTCACATCCATCTGATAGACAGTGAAGTTCTTGTAAGCAGCATAGGCAAGAAACAGTCTGATTGCTTCAAGTCTTGCTACTGGTGCAAAAGTTTCATCAAAGTCAATTCCTTCTTCTTGACAATATCCCTTGGCCACTATTCTTGCTTTGTTTCTGGTGACAACACCATCTTCATTCATCTTATTTCTGAATACCCACTTAGTGCCAATTACTCTTTGATGACTTGGTCTAGGAACTAAGTACCAGACTTCATTCCTTTCAAATTGATTCAACTCTTCTTGCATAGCTTCTATCCAGAAGGAATCATTGAGAGCTTCTTCAATTTGTTTAGGCTCTATTTGAGATAGAAACGTGACAAACATAGCATCTTGTGCAGCAGCTCTTCTTGTTTTCACTCTATCTAAAGGATCACCAATTACTAACTCAGGAGGGTGATTCTTAAGCCATCTGAGATCAGGTTGTAGATCAGGATGTTGTCCTCTGTCTTGATCTTGCAACACTACTGTTGGAGTTCCAGTAGTAGTCTGTTGAACATTTGTAGTATGTTGAACAGTCTCTGGTCTGTCAGCTGTTTGCAACTCGTCTGTTAGACAATCAGCATTGTGATTTTGAACAGCACTTGAGTTAGCAGCTGAACTTAGATTAGGTAGTATGATGGGAACATATTCTTCATTTCTTCCAATGTCTAACTTCTGTAAATCAGCAGACAGATCTTGATTAACACTTTGATTCTTTTCAGAAGATTGACTTGGCTCATCAAATACTACATGGATAGATTCTTCTATTAGTAATGTTCTTTTGTTAAAAACTCTGTAAGCTTTACTAACAGTAGAGTATCCTACAAAAACAGCTTCATCAGCCTTTTCTGCAAATGCAGTAAGGTGATTTTTCCCATTATTCAATACAAAACATTTACAACCAAAAATCTTAAAGTAATGAATGTTTGGTTTTCTGTTGTTCCAAACTTCATATGGAGTCTTGTTCTGATTTTTGTTGATCATACATCTGTTCTGGGTAAAGCATGCTGTATTTGTTGCTTCTGCCCAAAATCTTTGTGGCAGTTTAGCTTCAGCTATCATGGTTCTGACAGCTTCTTATAGTGTTCTGTTTCTCCTTTCAGCAACACCATTCTGTTGAGGGGTTCTTGCAGCAGAATACTCATGATGATGGGGGCTATTTCGCACCCAACTTACTACTCGAATCGAACGAAGAAGATAAGATCGATTCGACCAATTCGAACAGATCGGGATCATCTTACAGACCCGGCAAAGTATAGCTCGCTTCGACAGAAGAATGTATTCCGGACCCAAGAAGGATATTTGGGCCGAGTCCTATTAGGACTATGTTTCCTTGTAACGCTAGGTTTAACATTATATAAATACCTAGTAAATCATTGTATGAGACAACTACGAAATTCCTGAACTCTAAGAATACAGGATTTGATACTGCTTACAACAGCACAATTCAATAATATTCAATATTATTACAGAGCTTTAATCCTTGCATAAGGTGTGTTCTTAGCCTTGTTTGGTGATTTTACTTCTTGTTCTTGAATATTGCTTTTTCTTGTAATCGATCCATCCGGAATAAAGTAACAGAGCCCTATATAATAAATATATTAGTATCGAAAACCCCCGATATCACACATTCACTGATATTCAATTAACCCGACGAAATCCGGTTAAATCAGTTGGCGCCCACCGTGGGGCTAGGTTAATTATTCGATCGACACATGGCTCGCCCAAGGAAAAGTGCTCGCATTGGAGCGAGAAGTAATATAACCACCGGCCACAACACATCCGAAGATCCACAAGACAACAACGATAACAACATTCCCAACACCAATGAAAATATCCCAGATACCCGTTCCCGTCAGCAGGAACACCAAGGAGGTCTTGCCGGTACAATACAGGAAGAACCGGAACTACCCGAAATACCCGTTCCTCTCCCAGGCGCTCAGGAAAAACTGAGACAAATAGCAATGCTCTTCAAATCACTCTCTCCAGAAGAATTGCTAGTTTTAGACCAAATTCCTCGAAACGTTACGGCTCCCAAGACAACTCCCGCACCAGGAGTGCCAAGGCCAAACGAACAAACCTCTCAACAAGCAGACAGCCCAGCAAGTGAGCGACGCTCGTTGCACAGCCCACAGCAGCGCAATTCTAAACCCTCCGATAACCATCCCAGGAGAAAATCAGGTCGAAGAAGGCCACAAGCAGATCAAAGCGGATCGAAGGAACGAACAATAATCCCAATCGAGGATGACATAGATGATGCTATCCCAGATCGACCACGAGTAACTCGATTCTCAGAAAGAGAAATCGAAAGAATAGTACAGGAACGACTGGAACAACGCCTACGATTTGTTCAAAACCCGTGGACCCGAACCGCGGAACTCCAGGAGAGCCTTGCAGCATGTTCTCCCTTCTGCAGAGAAATAAAGGAAGCGCAATCCATTGGACAGGTCCCGGGTAGACTACCCCGATATCACGGAACCACCGACCCGGATGATTATATTTTTAGTTTCACTAACATAATGAATTTATATGCCCACTCTGCCGAATTCACCGCCAAGTTAATGGTGACCACATTCGAGGGCCTAGCGTTGGATTGGTTCGCAAAACAACCTGCCAACTCCATATTCAGTTTCCGGGAATTATGCAATAAATTGACACAGCAGTTTGCCAGTCAGAAGAGGCAAAAACTCCCAATGAGCTACCTAGGAACCATACATCAACAAGAAGGAGAATCCCTAAGAAACTGGTTGGCCAGATTCAATGTAGAACTACTCAAAATCGATTCTCCAAATATCGATTACATAATTTCTATCCTCTTCGATCTCACTAAAAACAGGCAGTTCGGAAATGCCCTCAGTCGAAAACAACCAAGAACGTTCGCCGACATCATGAGCTTGGCGTCTAAGTATATGACCCAAGAAGAGATGAATTCCTTTAAGGATAAAAACAAAAATAAATTCACGGCTTCAGGCTCCAAGCGGCATGATAAGATTCATGCCCAAAGACCCTTAGACTATGAGCGATCTTCCAGGAGAGGTAACGTTTTCCAACGATTGGAATTCAGCAAGGCCGATCAAGAAAGGCAACCTAATTACTACCAAAGAATAAGAAACCCTGAAAGAAGCAGGGTGAATCAAGTAGAACACCCAAGGTTAAATGCTCCAATGGAAGAAATATTGGAAGTCCTAGAAAGAAATAACTGGATTCCCGAGGCAAGGAAAATCGCTCAGCCCAGACCGGGGTCTAGAAACTATGATCAATACTGTAAGTACCACAGGGCACATGGGCATCTAACGGAAAATTGTTTTCACCTTAAGAGAGAAGTCGAAAAACTGATCGAGCAAGGAAAACTAGACGAATACATAGACCAAGATAATCGCAAAAGGGAAAGAAGTAGAAGCCCTCGGAACGGTAATCGAAGGAGAAGTTCTCGTCGAAGGTCGCCCGAACGTCGACCTACTCAGGAGTTAAATCAGGACCAGATCAATGGGACTATCCATACAATATCCGGGGGACCCGCGGGTGGAGATAGTCGTAATGCACGACGAAGGACAGCCCGATCCATAATTCGAAATTCTAAATATCAGAAAGAAATATGGACTCTGGAAAACAGGCCGACAAATCACCAGCCGATCAGCTTCAACGAAGGCGAAGTACCTAAAAAGATCATTTGGGACACAAAAGAAGATAACCCCGATTTTCCTATGGTAGTATCATTAGAGATAGCGAATTATAATGTAAGAAGAATCTTAATTGATAATGGAAGCTCGGCAAATATCATCTCCCGGGAGGTTTTAGCCCAAATGAACTTGGGACAAATAAACCTACAAAAAGTAGCTACGCCGTTAGTAGGCTTTGGAGGGTCCGAGATTATCCCCAGCGGAACAATATCTTTAAGTGTGTCACTTGGGAAGAAACCACTTAGGACAGTGAAGTTGATAAAATTCCTAGTAGTGGAAACACCCTTCGCTTATAACGCTATACTAGGGCGACCAGCCCTTAACCTTTTCCGAGCTGTAGTCTCTACCTATCATCAGAAGATAAAGTTTCCGACCGATATGGGCATCGGAGAAATAACGAACGACCACTGTATGGCGTGGAATTGCTACAGCACATCGTTAACTTTGAAAGAACACCCTAAGTCAATTACTCCGAGCAAGAGAAAGATCGAAGACGATCTCATTAGAAATGAGGTTGAAATTCCTATTACTGATCGGTTAGATAAAAAGGGAAAAGAACCACTAGACTTATCCTTGAAACCCCCAGAACATAAAGATATAATTCTAGTAAAAGGCGACTCGTCCAAAACGACAAGAATAGGTACAGAATTGAGCAGAGAAGGAGAAATAATGTTAATCGAATTCCTAAGAAATAATGTTGACGTCTTCGCCTGGAGCGCGAATGAGATTGAAGGAATTGATCCTCGGATAATCAAGCATACCCTAAAAATCGACCCTTCGGCGAAACCCGCCAGACAGAAGAAAAGAAATCATGGACCGGTAAAAGATAGAATTATCAAAGCCGAAGTAGAGAGATTGCTCGAAGCAAAACAAATCCGAGAAATACATTTCTCGGAATGGCTATGTAATGTTGTACTAGTAGCAAAAGGGGATAAAAAGGACAACAAATGGAGAATGTGTAATGATTTCACCGACCTTAACAAGTTATGTCCACGCGACCCATACCCTCTCCCAAGGATTGACTTATTGGTCGACTCGACTGCTGGCTTCGCGATATTCAGCATGATGGACGCCTTCCAAGGATTTTACCAAATATACATGGACGAGCGGGATCAAGAGAAGACCGCGTTCATAACCGAACAGGGAGTATACTGTTTTATTGTAATGCCATTCGGATTGAGGAATGCCGGCGCTACTTACCAAAGGTTAGTAAACTTAATGTTCAGGGAATTAATCGGAGAAATAATGGAAGTCTATGTAGACGACATGTTAGTCAAAAGTATGAATGAAGCAGATCACATAAAACATCTAGATCGATGTTTCCAAATCTTAAGAAAATACCGTATGAAGTTGAACCCTGCAAAATGCACCTTTGGTGTTAAGTCAGGAAAATTTTTAGGATACTTGGTACATCAGCGAGGTATAGAGGCCAACCCAGAAAAAATTCGAGCCATAACTGAAATGAAACGTCCCAAGACCATCTCTCAAGTACAAAGCTTAGTTGGGAAAATCGTAGCATTGAATAGATTCATATCAAAATCTGCGGACAGAAGCTTGCCTTTTTTCCAAACACTTCGAAAAGCGAAAAAATTCGCTTTGACCGAAGAATGTGAACGAGCCTTCGAACAACTCAAAGAATATTTGACAACGCCCCCGATGTTAGCTAAACCGACGGAAGGGGAACCGTTGTACATCTACATCTCCATCTCTGATACGGCCATTAGTTCAGTGCTAATTAAGATAGAGGGCTCCGAGCATAAGCCCGTCTATTATCTTAGCAAATTATTACAAGGGGCGGAGAAGAATTACTTGGAAATAGAAATATTCACGCTGGCCTTAGTAGTGGCCGCACGAAAACTCCGACCCTACTTCTTAACTTACAAAATCATCGTTTTGACGAATCAGCCGCTAAGGCAAGTTATAGCAAAACCAGAAGCCTCCGGAAGATTGATCAAATGGGCCATCGAACTCAGCCAGTTCGATGTAGACTACAAACCAAGGATTGCCATCAAGGCCCAAGTGTTAGCCGATTTTATATTAGAAACACCAACACAGATTACTGAATCATCGAGCAGCCTCAACGACGATGTCTTGATTATAGAAGATCAAACTTGGTTAATGCATGTCGATGGTGCTTCATGCCGAGAAGGGGGAGGCGCCGGAATCAACTTCACCGGACCAAATAAGGAAGATTTGAATTACGCGATAACATTGGACTTCGTTGTAACAAACAACGAAGCTGAATATGAAGCGTTAATCGCAGGAATGGAAATGGCGATCAAAGCTAACATTAAAAGGCTTAAAGTGTTAACCGACTCAGAGTTAGTACAAAGACAAATAAGAGGCCTATACGAAGCTAAGGAATTCAATATGGTAAAATACCTCGCCAAAGTAAAAACATTAGCCGAGAAGTTTGAAAATTTCGACATACAGAACATCCCACGTTCGGAAAACAGATGGGCCGATCAACTGTCTAAATTCACAGGAGCCCACGACGGAAAAACCGAACGGGTGATCAATTGGTTGATATCTTCTACACCGGCAGTCGATATCGATGAAACACCGGTAGTCGATATAATGGAAATAGATGAAGTCGAAGAAAATTGGATGACCCCAATGATAGACTATCTTCGTGAAGGAAAACTACCATCTGATCAGAATGCAGCTCGGAAAGTAAAATATCGAGCCCCAAAATATACGCTTGTAGAAGGAAAACTCTACCGAAGGTCGGTATCAGGAATTCTCCTGAAATGCATCCCTGAGTCACAAACCGCCGATATACTGCGAGAAATACATGAAGGAGACGCAGGAAATCACAGCGGATCAAGGGCATTGGCCTTAAAATGTCTCAGGACTGGTTACTATTGGCCTACCATCAATAAAGATGCCACTCTATATGTCCAAGAATGTCATCACTGCCAGATCCATGCTAACATATGTCATCAACCAGCAGAAAACATGCATCCAATTCCAGTATGTTGGCCCTTCGATCAATGGGGAATGGACATTGTGGGGCCTTTTCCAGCGGCCAGATCCAAAAAAGCTTATGTCCTGGTCGCTGTAGAATACTTCAGCAAATGGATAGAATGCATTGCACTCGCACGAATAACTCAATTCCAAGTGATCAACTTCCTATGGAAGTTCATAGTTTGCCGATTTGGCATCCCAAGGATCCTAATTTCAGATAATGGAACCCAATTCGCGGGAAAACAAGTAATAGAATGGTGTTCGAAACTGGGAATTCAACAAAATTTCACTTCGGTCGGACATCCAAGAGCGAACGGACAGACCGAAGTAGCAAACCGAGAAATAATAAAATCTTTAGAAAAAAGATTAGGATCAGCCAAAGGAAAATGGCTTGATGAACTTCCTGGAGTACTTTGGGCTAATCGAACCACGGTAAGGAACTCAACTGGGGAAACCCCATTTAGCTTGGTATATGGGTCGGAGGCTGTTATTCCTGTTGAAACCTTAATTCCAACGCCAAGAATAGAAATGTTCGATGACCAAGAAAATGAAAAGGTCAGAGAAAATGACATCGATTTAACTGAAGCTTTAAGAGATAAAGCTGCCGTACGCCTACAAGCCACTAAGGCAAATATGGAGAAAGCATACAACCAAAAGGTACGCATCCGAACTTTCAAAGAAGGAGACTTGGTCTTGAAAAAGGTAGAAGTATCCAAGCATGTGGGAAAGTTACAACAAAATTGGGATGGACCTTACGTCGTTATTGGCGTAGGAAAGAAAGGTTCATACAAAATTGCACACTTGGATGGAACAGCCTTACCAAGAACCTGGAATGCGGTCAACCTTAGGAAATACTATGGTAAATAAATTTTAGCAGATTATACTGCATTATTTTATGTTACTTCATCAAGTTTTAATATTTGTAACAAAGGCCTTAGCCTACAGTTCAATTAGTAAAGATTTTAGCATTTTATATACATCAATTATTTCGATTAACACTCTTTGGAATTACACTATCATATTGATGAAAATGAGAACGAAAAGCGAGTTGAGTATACATTGATCCGCTCAATACAAACTCCTCGACCATATTTCAACAATCAAAAAGACTTTTTGGGTTAAAAACCTAAGTCTAATTAAAAAAAAAGAGTAGAGTAAACATCGATCCGCTCGATAAAAACTCCTCGATATATTCAAAAGCGAGTTGAGTATACATTGATCCGCTCAATACAAACTCCTCGCCCATATTTCAACAATCAAAAAGACTTTTTGGGTTAAAAACCTAAGTCTAATTAAAAAAAAGAGTAGAGTAAACATCGATCCGCTCGATAAAAACTCCTCGATATATTCAAAAGCGAGTTGAGTATACATTGATCCGCTCAATACAAACTCCTCGCCCATATTTCAACAATCAAAAAGACTTTTTGGGTTAAAAACCTAAGTCTAACAAAAAAAGAGTCGAGTAAACATCGATCCGCTCGATAAAAACTCCTCGATATATCTTAAACGATCAAAAAAGACTTTTTTGGGTTAAAAACCTAAGTCTAACACAAAAAGAGTCGAGTAAACATCGATCCGCTCGATAAAAACTCCTCGATATATCTTCAACGATCAAAAAAGACTTTTTGGGTTAAAAACCTAAGTCTAATCAAAAAAGAGTAGAGTAAACATCGATCCGCTCGATAAAAAACTCCTCGATATATCTTAAACGATCAAAAAAGACTTTTTTTGGGTTAAAAACCTAAGTCTAATAAAAAACGAGTCGAGTATACATTGATCCGCTCAATAAACACTCCTCGCACTATTCTCAATGATAAAAGACTTTTGGTACGAAAAACCTAAGTCTAAAATATAGGCAGTCGAGTATACATTGATCCGCTCAATAAACACTCCTCGATCTTGATCTACTAACTCGTCTAAGTCATGAATACGAGTTAAGTACGAATCCATCTACTCGGAAATTACTTCTCGTGAATACAAATTATGACAGAATCAAACGACGAAGAAGAAGTAAGAAATGAAAATAATATTTTATTCATCAAATCAATTACATACAAAAATCCTACGTTACAAAGGACTACACGCTGCTAAAAGATCGTTACAATGATCTAGTTAAATTGATCCTATGGGATCGACTATCTTCACGACAATGTCCACGGAAACACCAATCTTCTCCCTAGTACCTCGTCGATCATAATAAACCACCTAAGAAGCATGCTGCTCAGGATGGTCGACTTCTTTAGTTCGGTGGCCAGGCTCTGAAGATCAAATGTTCTTCCAGATGAAATGAACATTACCAGCCAGATAACTAGCAATGCTCACTCATCCGTAAGAAGATACTGCTTTTACTTTATCTATAAAACATTTTACTCTAGAGCAGCATCTCTTCGGGACCGTCGTGAAACGGTAAGTTTACCAGCCACCCCGGCGGTCTATCACTCCGGAAGTCACATCCAAGAGCGAGGGTGACTGGCAAGTATGAACCCCCCATGTGCAAACGGAAACCACGGACCTCTAATTGATGAAGACTAAAGCGGAGGCCTCATGGGACCCGTTAGTACAAGGAAGGGCTGACATGGGACCCGTCAGTACAAGGTAGATGAACACCAAGTTATTACAAAGTGGATCATGATAATGTGACTTTTTGAATATTATGGGATCTGAAGGCAGAATGAAATCCAAAGAAGTTGAGATCTCCATTCTCTTTGGGAAATTGCAAAGGAAAAATGCAAACCACCACCCTATTTATAGGGATAGACTCAAACAATCCAACGGCTGAAAAAGCATTTGATCAACGGACACAGATGCGACCCCTTGACTCCCCGCAATAAATGCAAGTAAGTTGGAACGGCACAATCTAATCGCCCCAACTAGTCGATAACAAAAGAGGCAATAGATCGATATGATCATATCTAAAAAAGCTTTGGATTAGACATTCCAGCACAATCATACTTCGTGATCGATGGTTTAGAGACCTAGAATCCATAAACAAAGTCATACAAGCTTTAAAATCGCAGCAAAAAGGACAGTTGCTCGATAAGAGATAAAAGACCAAACTTTTCACCATACAAGGCACGTCACTGCCTCATACATCGTATGGATGACCATTGACTAAGCCATACAGGAACTCCTCTCGAATCCAAGATATCTGATATAGAAATCAGGAGACTAGTCAGCAAGGACGTAACTGCCTAACATACCAAAGAATTGCTTAAGGAGGTCTGAATAGGTCAGATCTGACTAAGACTTCTACACTTTCCAATTCCTCCCATATCAAAGATATGCTATAAACGAAACATCGCTTGAAGAACAAGTAGTTCCAAGTTGATAATGAGAAACATAAAGATTCGGAGGATACTGAAAGGGTTATTTTCTCTTAGTCTTAAAAAAATGAGAAAAGAAGAGTTCAACAAAAGGTATAAAAAGCCTCCTTATATAAAAGTTTGTGTCACAAAAGGACAATTTTACAACGGCATGGATCGAACATCGACCAAAATGTTGAACGTTCCCTAAATCAGATCGATCCGAATAAGCCTACTATCTGCATGATTATGCGCAAACATGATTTTGAATATACCCCAAGGGACTATACTGGGTTGATCGACAAAGATTGGATTTGCAAAACAAACATCGAGATCAAAGCTACCTTATTCTGCATTCTTGGCAAAGATCAATTTCAGATAAGTATGCTAAACAATACTGATTATTTTACGATGATTATATTTATGCATAAAGGCAAATTGTGCATAACAAAGAGAAGAAAATAGATATAGGCAAGAATCTGCCTGAAGGTTAATATTTCCAATTTAGTACTTCTCCCATTACAAAAAATTTTCAGCCCAAACAAGTGCACAAAAGTTGGGCGATAAAAAAAAAAAAAAAAAAAAAAAAAAAAAAAGACAGTCCAAGGCCTGCCAGGACGAACAAAGATCACTGGGAAGGACGGTCAGTAGGCCGACTACTAGAAACAGTCCTCCGAGGAGTCAAATTACCAGCAAACGCCATCAGCTCCTCTTGACGCTTCAGATAACCAGCGTCATACCCTTCCTCATAGGACCGCCGTTGAGACTCCTCTGCAAGGGCAGCAGCCTGTGTTAAATCATTTTTCTCTTTTTCAAGAACAACTTTATCAGCCTCCAATTTTTGGAGATCATCTCTGGCAATCTGAAGCTCCAGCGTCAGCCCTGCAGCTTTAGCTTTTTCCGACTCTAACTGACGTTGATAAGCACGCTTACTCGTCCACAGTTCGTCATTTTGCACACCCAGCTGGAGTGCAAAATACTTGCCCTAAAAAAGCAGAAAAAGTAAGAGAAACCGACACACAACAAGGCATTCAAAACAAAAAAAATATTCAGAATATGTTTACCTGCTCACATATCTTCACCAGAGATTGAACAAGGCGAACGTTGGAGGTACCTTCGAGCTTCCTCAACTCGCCGGGCAAAATTGTGCTCATACCCAGATCCCAAGATAAAGCATCAGGCTCAACTGAGCCAGGCAATTCACTATTGGAAGGGACACCATCAGAACGAGGTGTCTCTGACAACATAATATCTTTAACTTGCTCGAAGATACATCGATCATCTAATAGACGAGGAGATTCTCTCCCATCGGGACTAACAGAGGTCTCCTTGCCCGAGGCAGAAATAACCGTTCGACGACCAGACCTGGAACCGGTCCCACCTCCGGAAGGTCCTCCTGATTCAAAGGATGTAGTCATTACAGTGGTATCATGAAACAAAAATTCAGGACAATCCTGTACAATAGATTGTGTCGTAGATGGATTGACAAAAAAGCTATCACCAGCTTGCCCTCCGCTTACAATGGGAGCAGTAGAAGCAGACAAAGGAAGGGAAATAGCAAAATCCCCTCCGTGGAAAACGTGCTCAAAAGAAGAAGTGTTGGAACTAACAGCTATATTATAAGCCGGTTCTTCGTTGGACATATCCCCAAAAGGTAATCGACCAGGGGAAGGCATGTTTCCTTCCTGAGTGGAAGTAGAAAAAATTGGTTCTGAAAACGACGAATTTACCACGAAAAGAGGTTCAGAGACAATACAACGAGTATCGATCTCCGACCTAATTGTAGGGGACGAACGAGGAGGCTCTATCGACGGCCCATCTCTTCGAGATTTTTTAGATCTATTATCTCTAGCGCCCTCACAAGAAGGTCGCTTCGAAGTATTACCAAAAAGGTTACTCATGATCGGACTATAGAAAAATACAAATTAATATCGAGAAAGTTTATCGACTAGCTAAAGAAAGAGTATTCTGTTAAGAGAGGAGTATAGCAGTAAAAAACAAGTCCAATTTTTACCTTTCGTATTTATACTACACGAAAGGACGCGACAGACCTAAAGAAAGGGCGCGAAACAGGAAAACTGACCTTGGAGCAAACGCTGGAATTCGAAAAGACACACACATAATGATTACGGCAAATTAAATGACTTGTCTGAATTATTACGGCAAAAGTGAAAAGACACGACTGTCAGAATACGAAGCGTTTAACGTACAAAATAAGCTAAAGTTACAGTTAAATCTACGAGGAAATAATTACAAAGATTATTTCAAAAATGAATCACTATTTCAAGAAGCCTGATCGCTATCCGGAATCTTCTGTTCGCTACCGACGTCCTCAGTCATGCATACGTCGTTTTCTTCTTCTTCTTCATCCTCTGGATCGATAAAAGTGTCATCGAGCTCATCATTAACATCAGAAGGAGGAATCGGCAATGGATTCCCAAATTCTTCGACAAGATGAGCCAGTGGAAAACCTTGATATTCAACATCTGGAACCTCGGAAGAAGAATAAAGTTTACCATAGCGATTCAACCGAATATGCGCCGCCTTAAAATACTCCTTTCGACGGTCATCGATCATCTCTAAGGCGACCAGCTGATGAATCGCCTTCTTAAAAGTATTCTCAAGAAGAGGACCGACCATCCGATACACCAACGCCGTATGAACAGGAGAATTAAGGAACTCGCGAACGACTCTCTCGTCAGGATTCCTACCGTATCGATCCCTAAGTCCACTAAGTGGGACATCCTTTTCATACTCCTCTAAAGAA
This sequence comes from Penstemon eatonii, assembly GCA_038501285.1. Taxonomy (NCBI): domain Eukaryota; kingdom Viridiplantae; phylum Streptophyta; class Magnoliopsida; order Lamiales; family Plantaginaceae; genus Penstemon; species Penstemon eatonii. The sequence goes on from JBCEGF010001336.1 coordinate 55,743, forward strand.
GTTTCAAGGTTTAATACTTGAGATTCAAGCTCACTAATTCGAGTCGTGCTCTGTAACTGCAATTCCTCTAACTTTCTAGCCATTTGATTGGCCTGCTCTTGAGCACGAGAAATCTCCATCACCCTGTCTATCGTTTCTTAATCTTCAGTCCCGGTAGCACGAGTCTCTACGACGGGAACGGAAGAAGATGTTGAGGGACCAACCTCTGAACCGGAGGATTTATGGAGTAAAGCTTTATGCTTCTCTTCCAGAAACTCGCACTGTTGTTTCCAAAGTGCATTTTCATAGGCGTATGATGCAAGACAAGTTTTGGTCTGAAGAACAAAGAGAGCAAGAAAAAGAGATGGATTAATAAATTAAGGAAGACCTTTAAGATTATCTATTAATATGATTAAAGTAAAAAGATGTCACCTTCTTGGCATAAAGAGAAGCTCGCTGGAATTTCTCCAGAGGATCCTTATGAAGAAGCTTATTGAGATCACGAGTGAAAACACCAGACAAAAGAACGCGGGTTGCCTTATCGACTGCGTTCTCACTATCATCATGAATAAGAGAATCCTTCTCGGAGTAACCAGCGGCCCTCCTTCCCTCTAAATGATCCTCGATCATTTCGACCAGAGTAGGTTTTGGATGTTTATCTCCGAGTAAAGAAAGGTCGTCACCAGAACGTCCATAGTAACTCCTCTTTCTATCAACTGGATTATTGGTAGGATAAGGCATCGACCAGCTACGACATCCTCGAATACCCAAAGATGTTCTAAGGTGAAGAGGAGGATAACCAGATCCCGTGCCCTGACGAATGGGGGACTCACGGGAAGAATCTGGAGATTCCCCTCTATTATCCTCGGACTCATGGCCCAACTCCAGTTTCCTTTTTCGTGAAGCTCTCTGCTCGATGGGGTTGTTCTCTACGGATTTTGAAGATTTCGACAGTACCATTTTTCCCTTCAAAGAATGCCGAGAGTTTTCTACCATATGAGCTAAAAAAAAGAAACAAAGTAAAAGTTAGTTTCTCCATATAAGAGGTATAGTTACAGCAATAAGATAAAATAAAGTACTAACCAAGGGATTCAGAAGATGAACTGATGGGAAAGTTATGAACACTTAACCCCGCCTTACGAAGGAAAGCTTCCCCGATCAAAAGAGCGCTTTGATATTTGTTTGCGCGCATTTCGGGGATTTCAGTGATAAACTGTACGTCGTCAGGGATAAGTTCTCCAGTCGGAGAGCGACCTCCAGGAATCCAACTGGAACCATGATCCCATGAAAAAGGCATGGTCGAACCATCCGCCAAGCAAAAATTAGATGGAGGACGAACGAAGAAGAAATGAGATTTCCATGAAGGATTACTAGAAACAGGGGCGTCAAAGATTGCTCGACTAGGCCGCTGACTAGCAAAGAAATATCCACGATTTGAAGAACTAGAAATGTTAAAGCGGAAAAGTTGTGTAAAATTACGAAAGGAGGGTTTAAACCCCTTCGCAATCATCAAAACGGAAAAACAAACCACAAAAGCAACGGAATTTGGAACCAGCTGTGTCAAGCACACACTGAAAGTTTTCAAAACTTCCAGGAAGAGGGGAGACAAAGGAAGACGCAGTCCGCTATTGAAGTGAGCCGTATAAAAGGCTCGACATCCCTCCGGAGGAGATGTGACTCTATCAGTAGAGGAAGGAAGAATTATCTCAGAACCTTCAGGAAAATATTTGGTATAATTATTCACAACATCCGGGAATGTTTCCGCCGTATATGCGCAAGCTACGTCCTCAATTGGTTCAGAAATCTGAGGAACAGTACCTTTGCCCTTTTTGGCTCGGGCAGCCACGTCGGCATCAGAAAGGATTCGTACTTTGAAGGTATCTTCTATGGGGACAACGAAGTCAGATACTGTAGTTTGTTCGCTCAAAGGATTAGAATGCAACTCCTCATCGTTATCAGGAGCGATGATCTCTCTAGAAGAAGAAGAAGATTTTCTTACAAAAGCCATATATTCTGGTTCCCCGAAGATGAAGATCGACAAAAGAGAAAATTTTATGAGATGAACGACCAGGCAGGAAAAAGAGTACAAGATATAAGAAAGTATAAAAGAGAAATGGTGAACTCGAAAGTCACCTATTTATAACAAAATGAGAAAAGACGTTTCAAACTTATTGCAGCTAGTCATATTCCCGCCAAAAACAGGAAGGATACGAAGAGCCTCCCGAATGGACGCGTGGCGATCCGTAATTTGACAGAGAAAACGACTCTCTATGATATGTAGCACTCTTTTCCTTATTTAAGATTTTTTCCCACAGGGTTTTTTCTTAAGTAAGGTTTTTAACGAGGCTCCATTCATAGAAAAGAAACAGTCGTAAAGATTAATCTACTTCTACGAGCTTCTATTGTCTATACGCTCGAAGAAGTGAGGGAGTACTGATGGGGGCTATTTCGCACCCAACTTACTACTCGAATCGAACGAAGAAGATAAGATCGATTCGACCAATTCGAACAGATCGGGATCATCTTACAGACCCGGCAAAGTATAGCTCGCTTCGACAGAAGAATGTATTCCGGACCCAAGAAGGATATTTGGGCCGAGTCCTATTAGGACTATGTTTCCTTGTAACGCTAGGTTTAACATTATATAAATACCTAGTAAATCATTGTATGAGACAACTACGAAATTCCTGAACTCTAAGAATACAGGATTTGTTACTGCTTACAACAGCACAATTCAATAATATTCAATATTATTACAGAGCTTTAATCCTTACATAAGGTGTGTTCTTAGCCTTGTTTGGTGATTTTACTTCTTGTTCTTGAATATTGCTTTTTCTTGTAATCGATCCATCCGGAATAAAGTAACAGAGCCCTATATAATAAATATATTAGTATCGAAAACCCCCGATATCACACATTCACTGATATTCAATTAACCCGACGAAATCCGGTTAAATCACATGATGTATTCCTTTGATATTACAATACTCTTCAACAGTAGAGTTTGTAAACTCTGTCCCTCTATCTGATCTGATCTTCAATATTTTGATACTTTTCTCATTTTGGATCAGTTCCATCAGATTGGTAAGATGTTCCTTGGTTTCACTTTTCTTCTTCATGAAAATCACCCAAGTATATCTTGAATAATCATCCACCACAGCTAGGCAGTATTTCTTTCCACCATTGCTGACTGGATCAATGGGTCCAAATAAGTCCATATGCAGTAGCTCCAATATTCTTCCAGAAGATTGGTGCTTCTTTTCTTTGAATGATGACTTGATTTGCTTACCCTTCTGACATGCATCACAGAGCTTGTCTTTGCTCATGACTGCTTTTGGAATCCCTTCTACCAAATCATTCTTGATTAATCTGTTTATGGTCTTGAAGTTTAAATGATTCATTCTCTTGTGCCATAGCCAACTGACTTCACTTGGTGCAGATGCCACCAAACAAACACTTGAATTCTTGTCAACAGAATTCCAGTCAACTATGTAGATATTTCCCTGTCGTCTTCCAGATAAAATAACCTTCTTTGTACCAATTTGTTCAACATAGCACTTATCTGTTGAGAAGATGACTGAATATCCTTTGTCACAAAATTGACTTATGCTCAGCAGATTATACTTTAGGCCTTTAACATAGGAGACGTCAGATATCTCTATGTTTCCCTTGATTAATCTTCCTTTAGCTTTAATCTTGCCTTCTTTGCTGTCTCCAAAAGTAACTTTTGGACCATCCACAGCAACTGCATCAGTCAACTCATGTATGTTTCCACACATGTGCCTTGAACATCCACTGTCCAAGTACCAAATCTTCTCTACTTTACTCCTACTCCTAATCCTAACCTACAAAACAAAAATAAAATTGTTTTAGGTACCCTTATTGAGAGGGTCCTGAAGGATTAGTTCCACCTTTGACAACCCAAGATGTTGATGTCTTAGGCTTCTTAGGTTTCTGAGTTTTAGGAGCATGAACAGTTTCATTTTTATCATAGTTATCAGATAAGTCATGTTGATGATCAGTATGATATGAATAATGTTCATAAGCAGGGTAAGGTGCATGATATGCAGGATATGCATGCAATGGATGAGCAGGGTAAGGTGCATAGTAACTAGGAAATTGAGGTGCATGATACATAGGATGATATGCAGCAGGTTGCACATAATATGACTCATTTCCATACCAAGCATTTTGATTTTTCTTGTTTTTATGCTTCTTTGGTTTACTAGTTGCTTGCTCATTTGATTTTGACTTAGTTTTACCACTAGTCTGATTGACTTTAGCTTTATCAGCAGACTTCTTAGGGCTCTGCTGTTTGGTCTTACTAGTCTGATTTCCTACACTAGGCTCTTTGCTCTTTTTAGCCTTAGGAGATTTCTTCTCCTTTACCACTTTCTCAGATGAGGCAGGTTTAGAAGTTTGAACATACAGAATGACCTTACTATAGTCAGCCGATATGAATTTTTCAGTATGATTCAATTCTAATTTTTCCTTTTCTAAAGGTGTCTCCTGTTTACTAGATGTATGCATGGATGCAACAATTTTCTCAAGTTCCATGATTTTTCCTTTATAAACCTCACACTCAGCTTTCAGAGATTCATGCTCTTGCTCAAGCTGTTTATATTCAGCTGATTCCCTTGGCTTTTCAGCTAAGAGTTTCAGTGAACTATTTTGCTCTTTTAGCAGGATCATCTCTTCCTTAAGCTTTTTATATGCTTCAGCAATACCAGTATTGTTAAGCATCATTTGTTCAAATGAATTAAATAATTCATCATTAAGAGGAGTTACCTCATCCTCAGAGTCATCAGAGTCCTTTGCCATCAGGCACAGGAGAGCAGGTTTTTCTTCATCAGAAGATTCTTCATCAGACGAGTCTGAATCTGAATCAGATGAATAGACAGCAGTCAGCTTTTCTGCTTCAGCCATCATTGCTTTTCCTCTCTGATGCTTTCTTTCTTTTCTCACTTTCTTCTCCTCCTCAGTGTACTTTTCTGCTTTTGGATATGGGCAGTCTTTGATGAAGTGTTCCAATTTCCTGCAATTGTAACACATTAGTTTTGATTTATAATCATCTTTATCTTGAGAAGAAAAGTTAGGTTTAGAAGAAGAAGCATTGTTGTATTTGTTCTTCATTTTTCTTTTGTAGAACTTCTTGAAATTATTCATCAACAGTGCAACATCTCCAGCAGTGTACTCCTTTTTGTTGAGTAGAGTGGCTTCATCAGATGAGTCCACTTCAGCATTTCTTTGAGCTGGTCTTCTTTGGTTTTCAGCAGCAACCAGTGCAGCTGTGGGTCCTGAAGTTGAGGTTTCTTCAATTCCCATTCTTGGCAGTTTATACTCATAAGCCTTGAGTACGGAGAACAGCTCTGTAAGAGAAATCTTGCCCAGATCTCTTGATTCTTCCATTGCTGTCACCTTCATGTTGAACTTGGAAGGTAGAGCCTTTAGCACTCTGACAGTGATCTCCTTGTCAGTGAAGGTCTTTCCCAACTTTAAAACTTCGTTCAGAGTCCTGGTGAATCTGGTATCCATCTGATCAATGGTTTCTCCAGACTTCATCTTGAAGTTGTCAAGTTTCTCCAATGCAACAGTGAGCTGATGCTCTTTAATAGCATCATTGCCTTCGCTCATATCTCTGACTTTGTCCCACATTTCCTTTGCAGTTTTGCAATGTTTGACCTTGTCAAACCGATCATTATCCAGGGCTTTAGTCATGATGAATCTCCCAACTTTATCTAGATTGTAAAGCTTGATTTCCTCTGGAGTCATCTCATGAAGGTCTTTCTCCACAACCGTATCTACTTCATTTATTTTTATGGTCTTTGTGAATCTGAATGGACCTTTAATGATACATGTGTACATGTTGTCATTGTAGGCTGCTAGAAAGATTTCCATTCTAATCTTCCAGTCTTCAAAAGACATACCAGCAATGTGGGGAACATGGCTGATACAATCCATTTTTCAAAAAGTTTTGGTTTTTCAAAAAGATGCTCTTTTGAAAAGTCTTGAAAACCTTTGAAAAACACTTGGATCAAGCTCGTTGATCAGGCAGCTGATTCTAATGAACCACCTGCTCTGATACCACTTGTTGGTCCCAAGTGGTCAGATGAGGTCTAGAGGGGGGGGTGAATAGACCTCTGAAAATTTTTGAACTTAAAAACTTTTCAGTCTTCTGTCAGCAGACTAAGCTGATGAAGAACAGTAAGCAGACTAGTCTGATCGTGAACAAATCTTGAACAGACGACTGACCACTCTTCTTACAGTGACTTAGCTGTTTTTCACCAAAACAGTTTTCCAAGAGTATACTTGCAGCGGATTGTTTGAAAGTGTTTTTCACAAGTAGACTAAGTTCTAGAAAGATTTTATCCCCAGTTTAAAACTCCTTATAAAATCTTTTGATTGATTCACAGTGTTTAAAATGCAAACTTTAAAATATGCAAGAAAACTTTAAATGCAAGATAACACAAAGAATTTTTATAGTGGTTATATGGATAAAAATCCTTTAGTCCACTCTTCCAGATCACACAGATTCTGGGTTATACTATAATCACTTAGATTACAATATTTCTCCACTTACACCAAGACAACAAATGAAATGGCTGTAAGCTCACAATAGGAAATCACAAAGAAAACCTATCCTCTAAAGTAGAATCACTCACAAAGATGGATTCTCACTTCGCACAACACTCAGCTATTACAAAATCACTCAGATAATGTTTTTCTGATTTCTTCAACTGGGTTTCTGTCAACAGATGACTTCCACCAGACGAGTGAGCTGTTCGAGCTTTTGAGACTTAGAGAAATTCTGCTTCAAAATTTCGATCTCTGATTGTTGTTGTGTTTTTTTTTTTGCTCGATTGAAATTCTGCTCTATTTATACATGGAGATGAAAATATGACCGTTGAAGGCAAGTCACAAATCAAATCCATTCTTCAGCTCTTTTGAAACGGCTCTCTGCAGCAAACCGTACAGTGTACATTACTTTTCTGTCTATTGCATTTAATGCTGCATTTAATGCACTCTGCTGATCCGAGGATATCTTCAATCATTTGCCATTACTACCCTTCTCTTCCAGCATTTATTACACCAAGTGCATTTATTACCGTTGGACTAATCTCTTGATCTCTTCCACTCTGCTGATCAAAACGACTCTGCTGATAGATACTCTGCTGATCAAATGCTGAACTAATCTGATTTGACTCGGCTGATGATCTACCCTTCTGTTCGCTATTTCAGCAAGAGATCACTAGTCTTCTGAGCTTTGAACTTTGAACTCTTCTGATGTCTTCTTTGTTTGTTCAAAGATCTTTCTAAGGGAACTAAGCTTTCCATACTTAGCTGATTATGATGTTTTGGAATCATCAAAACCTTCCCTTAAATTTTGACTTCTTTCATCTTCATCTTCATCTTCATCCAACAATCATGATCGATAAAATACATATTTGACCCCATTATCAGCATCATCACACATTATTGTCATTACTTTCTATTATTAATCCCGTACGAAACCACGTACGATCAATTGGCGCCCACCGAGGGGCCTTATTTGGGTGTTAGATCGAAAAATTCCTACTACGAGGCGAAATACATACATTCGAGGAGAGCCTTTTCATGTGGCTGGGGCACAAAATTTTGTCAACAATGAGCCCGATAATCTATCTCGAGCGGCTCGACAACAAGAAGCTCCATCGATTATTCCCCAGGTGGATATTCCGATCCGCACAACCATCGCCGATCTGAGATCCATTATCAGCACAATGTGCAGGGAATTTTTGAACAGCGAAAGAGATGATTAGTCTCCCGTGGATCAGCCCGCGGCACATGGGAGACCTGAAATCCCATCTTCGAACATTCAGAAAGAGAGTAGCGTACTTCGATCAGTATCAAAAGCGCCTGTGGCAAACCCTTCCCAACCTGCTCCGTCGAAGTCCAACATCCGGTTAGGATTACCTTCTAAGGTAGTGCATGATTTGGAAGATTCGGTAGGTGGGGAGAGTCATCCTTTGGGTGCTGACAAAACAAAAAAGTCGACCTAGAAAAGGGTCACAGAAGTTGAACTGGAGAAAATCGTGCAGGAGAGAGTCGCCAAGAAATTGGATAGAGAGGAGTTGATTAAAGAAGCTTGGAACGCAGGTACGACAATCAGACATACCGAAATAATGCAAAATAGAGAAACTATCCGTGAAAACATTAGGGATAGAGAGATCGAAAATGGTATCATGAGATGTTCACCTTTCTGCCAAGGGATTCGAGATGCTCGAAACACTGAAACAGTGCCTACGAGATTACCATTGTATAACGGGACTACCAACCCGGGGAGCACATTAACAGCTTCATTAATGTGATGAATTTGTATGGACACTCGGAAGATTTATGCTACAAATTCATGGTTACCACTTTCGAAGGGATTGCCTTTGATTGGTTCGGGAAATTTCCACCGAACTCCATCTTCTCTTTCGATGAATTGTGACAAATTAAAACATCAATTTGCATGTCATAGGAAACCAAGGTTGCCCGCTAACCATCTAGGAACTGTGAAGCAGATGGAGGGCGAAAATTTGAGGCAATGGTTGGCAAGATTCATTATCGAACTTCTTAAAGTTGATACTCCGCAAATCGAATATCTATACTCTATGATGTTCGAATTAACAAAAAACACACAGTTCGGGAACGCACTCGGAAGGAAACACCCTAAATCTTTTGAGCTGATTATGGAGATAGCTGAAAAATATATGATACAAGAGGAAATGAATAAGCTAAAACATTCTCAAAACCTGAAACTTCCCCTCGGGAAGAAACATGAAAGAGCCCCTATTCCAAAACACGCCGATTATGGGGGCTCAAATAAGGGGTCAGTATGGCAAAGACTCAACGCCTACAAACCCCAGATGCCGACCCAAAGAACTAATGTCTATGGTTCGCTCCCTGATCCCAATCGACTTCCACGCCCGGGAAAGATTCACTTCACTGAATTAAATACCTCAAAGGAAGAAATTCTAACTGTATTGGAAGAGGGGAATTTTATCCCCGACGCCCAAAGAATTACTCAAGCAAGACCAGGAGCGTTGAACTACAACAAGTATTGCCGGTACCATAGAGCTCGTGGACACAGTACTGAAAATTGCTATCAGTTGAAGGTCGAGATCAAAAAGTTAATTGTGCAAGGAAAACTTAAAGAGATTGTTAAAAAAGGAAACTATAACAACCGTTATATATCCAAAAGTCCCCGAAAGTTTATCGCTCAACAAAAGGAAACTCGAAATAAGGCTGATGAGCAGCTGAACGGAGTGATAAACATGAATGTTGGTGGACCAGCAGGAGGAGATAGCAGAAATACAAGAAAAAGAACGATGAGGTCGATAAAGACAATTGTCTCGACCAAGAAATAGATCCACTCTTTAGAACCTCCATCCAGGAAAATCAAGTTATAAGCTTTAGGGACGCGGATGGACCCACAGATGTTACTTAGGATGTGGATAACGATGACCCCATCCTAACCCTAAGGATCGCTACTTATGAGGTCAAAAGGGTTTTTGATTTACAATGGTAGTTCCGCGAACATTATCTCTTCCGAAGCTCTCGCTCGGATGAACCTCGAACATCCTTATTTGGATCGAGTGTTTACTCCTTTGGTCGAATTTGGCGGTTCGAAAATTGTCTCACTGGGGACCATCCTACTAAGCACAACTCTTGGAAAGAAGCCAAAGAGCGGAACAAGAACAGTAAAATTCCTAGTGGTAGAAACACCTTTTGCTTATAACGCCATATTGGGGAGACCAATATTAAACGCCTTCAAGGCGGTGGTGTCAACGTACCATCAAAAGGTGAAATTTTCGACTGGCGGAGGAGTTGGAGAATGTGGAACAATCAGTAAATTTTCTTTTTGACTATAAAACGGAAGATTGAACCTGAGAACCCGATGAAAAGAAGGCTTGTTGATTTGGAATTAGGATCGGTTTCAAATTTACCAGTTCCAGACTGTATTAAATTACAAGGAAAGAAGGGAAAGAGCATGGATATGAGTGTACAAGCCCCTGACCATAAGAAGGTTGCTTTAGTTCTTGGTTCCCTAGAAAAGGTTACCAGGATCGGAACAGAACTAAGCGAGAGGATGGAAATTATGCTCATTGACTTTTTGCGCAAAAACGTAGATGTCTTCGCATGGAGCTCAGATGATATAGTGGGAATCGACCCACGGGTGATTATGCATTCATTGAACATAGACCCAAAGGCAAAACCCGTTCGACAGAAGAAACGAAATCATGGTCGAGAAAATGATAAAATCATCAATGCGGAGGTTGATAGATTGTTGGCAGCTGGTCAAATACGGGAGATCAAATTTACAGAGTGGCTATGTAATGTAGTCTTGGTTTCCAAAGGGGAAAATATCGAAAATAAGTGGAGAATGTGTAATGACTTTACGGATTTGAATAAGTTATACCCAAGAGACCCTTACCCACTGCCTCAGATCGATATGCTAGTGGATTCTACTGCTGGGTTTGTTTTCTTCAGCATGATGAATGCCTTCCAGGGATTCTATCAAATATTCCTGAAAGAGAGGGATCAAGATAAAACTGCATTCATTACCGAGCGTGGAGTTTATTGCTTCGTTGTTATGCTATTTGGTTTGAGAAACGCTGGAACAACTTATCAGAAGTTGGTGAACATGATGTTCAAAGAGTTGAGAGGAGAGATCATGGAAGTTTACGTTGATGACATGCTCGTAAAAAGCATGACGGAAGAAGACCGTATCAAGCACCTCGATAGATGTTTTGCAATTTTGAGGAAGTACGGTATGAGATTGAACCCGACAAAGTGTACCTTCGGGGTCAGGTCGGGAAAATTTTGGGTTATTTTGTTCACAAGCGCGGAATTGAAGCTAATCCAAAGAAAATTCGAGCTATCATCGAGCTCAAACCACCAAGAAGGCTTTCGGACGTTCAAAGCTTGGTAGGAAAAATCATCTCCTTGAACAGATTCCTGGTTCCCCAGAAAAGGTTACCAGGATCGGAACTGAACTAAGCGAGAGGATGGAAACTATGCTCATTGACTTTTTGCGCAAAAACGTAGATGTCTTCGCTTGGAACTCAGATGATATAGTGGGAATCGACCCACGGGTGATTATGCATTCATTGAACATAGACCCAAAGGCAAAACCCGTTCGACAGAAGAAACGAAATCATGGTCGAGAAAATGATAAAATCATCAATGCGGAGGTTGATAGATTGTTGGCAGCTGGTCAGATAAGGGAGATCAAATTTACAGAGTGGCTATGTAATGTAGTCTTGGTTTCGAAAGGGGAAAATATCGAAAATAAGTGGAGAATGTGTAATGACTTTACCGATTTGAATAAATTATGCCCAAGAGACCTTTACTCACTGCCTCGGATCGATATGCTAGTGGATTCTACTATTGGGTTTGTTTTCTTCAGCATGATGAATGCCTTCCAGAGATTCTATCAAATATTCTTGAAAGAGAGGGATCAAGATAAAACTGCATTTGTTACCGAGCGTGGAGTTTATTACTTCGTTGTTATGCCATTTGGTTTGAGAAACGCTGGAGCAACTTATCAGAGGTTTGTGAACATGATGTTCAAAGAGTTGATAGGAGAGATCATGGAAGTTTACGTTGATGACATGCTCGTAAAAAGCATGACGGAAGAAGACTATATCAAGCACCTCGATAGATGTTTTGCAATTTTGAGGAAGTACAATATGAGATTGAACACGGCAAAGTATACCTTCGGGGTCAGGTCGGGAAAATTCTTGGGTTATTTTGTTCACAAGCGTGGAATTGAAGTTAATCCGAAGAAAATTCGAGCTATCACCGAGCTCAAACCACCAAGAAGGCTTTCGGACATTCAAAGCTTGGTAGGAAAAATCAACTCCTTGAACAGATTCATCTCCCGGTCAGCGGACAAGAGTTTGCGTTTGTTTAAGTTGTTTCGAAAATCAAAGGATTTCGAATGGACCGCTGAATGTGACAAAGCCTTTGAGGATCTCAAGGCTTATTTAACTTCGCCGCCATGTTGGCCAAACCATTTGATGGCGAACCTTTGTATCTTTATATAGCAGTTTCGGAGGAGGCTATCAGCTCAGTTCTGGTAAAAGTAGAAAAATTCAAGCACAAACCAGTATACTATTTGAGTTAGTAACTACAAGGCGCAGAAAAGAATTACATGGAGATTGAAAAATTCGCACTTGCCTTAGTAGTGGCTGCTCGAAGAATTAGGCCCTATTTTCAGACTTATAAAATTATTGTTTTAACTAACCAACCCTTAAGGCAGGTCTTATCTAAACCGGAGCTTCTGGAAGGTTGATAAAGTGGGCGGTGGAGCTTGGTCAATTTGAAATTGAATATCAACCCTGAACGGCGATTAAGGCTCAAGTTTTGGTGGATTTTATCGTTGAAACAACAGGAGCAAAAATTCCAAACGAAACAAGCTCTTTGAAGGTGAATTCGATCGAGAAAATCGAGGAACCGATATGGCTAATGCATGTGGACGGATTCTCAAGCAAAGAAGGAGGTGGAGCAAGAATTCATTTCCAGGGTCCAAATGGGGAAGATTTGAGCTATGTTGTCACATTGGACTACGTTATCACAAACAACGAAAGCAGAATACAATGCTCTAATAGCGGGACTGGAGATGTCCCTAAAGGCGAAGGTAAAATCGCTTACTGTACTTACAGATTCTAAACTTGTGCATAGGCAGGTGAAGGGTATCTATGATGCAAATGAGTTCAATATGATAAAGTACTTGAACAAGGTGAAAGATCTTATCTCCAGATTTGAAAAGTTCGAGATCCAACCAATTCCTAGGGAGGAAAATCTATGGGCGGATCCGTTATCGAAGTTTACGGGAACAATTGATGGGAAGAATGAAAGGGTGATCACGTGGTTACTTTCTAATACACCAGACATCGAATGTTACCCCTAACATCGACGTTATGGAGATTGATGAACAGAAACCCTCTTGGGTCGATCCGTTCCTCAAATATTTGAAGGAAGGGAAACATCCTGAGGATGTAAATGAGACTCGAAAGCTTAAATATCGAGCTCCATTATTCGCCTTAGTGGACGGTCAACTCTATAAAATATCCTCCTCAGGAATTTTACTGAAATGTATTCTTGAAGGTTAGTGTGATATTATTCTAAAGGAAGGCCACGAAGGGGAAGCTGGGAGTCATTGTGGCGCTCGGGCATTGGCTCTAAAATGTTTGAGGATAGGTTATTATTGGCCTACTCTTATTTCCGACTCGGTTGGTTACGTGAAGAAATGCCATCATTGCCAAATTCATTTGAATTTGATCCACCAACCAGCGGAGCAGATGCACTCTATTCCTATTTGCTGGCCCTTCGATAAATGGGGTATTGACATCGTTGGTCCTTTTCCGACTGCGAGAGCGAAAAATAATTATGTAATAGTTGTTGTGGAATATTTCAGCAAGTGGGTAGAGTGTGTTGCCTTAACCAAGATCACACAATTCCAAGTTATAATTTTCCTATTTGTAAGAATATTTTCTGCAGGTTCGGAATTCCTAGAGTTTTGATCTCCGACAATGGGACTCAGTTCGCCAGAAAAAAGGTCTTGGAATGGTGTGAGAAGTTCAGCATACAACAGAATTTTACATCCGTTGGGCACCCACAGGCGAATGGGCAGACTGAGGTCGTGAATAGAGAGATCGTCCGATCTTTAGAAAAGTGCTTAGTTGAGGGCAAGGGTTAATAGCTTGATGAACTTCCTGGAGTTGTATGGGCTAATAGAACAACTGTAAAAGCTGCTACAGGCGAGACTCCTTTTAGTTTAGTTTACGGATCGGAGGCTGTTATTCCGGTCGAAACTCTTATACCATCTCCTAGAGTCGAATTCTATGATCCTGAGGATAATCAATCGTTAAGGGAAATAGAGGTCGATCATGCAGATAGTAAAAGAGACCAGGCCAAATTAAGAATTCAAGCAGCGAAGTCCAACATGGAAAAGGCATATAATCAGAAAGTCAGGATCCAAACCTTCAAGGTCGGAGATCTAGTATTAAAAAAGGTGGAGGTTTCAAAACATGTTGGGAAACTTCAGCCTAATTGGAATGACCCTTATGTCATTGTCGAAGTTGGAAAGAAAGGTCTAATAACGTGAGGGGAAACTCACAATTTATATAACCCCATCAAAGCATATGAACAAAAGGGACCAACCCCTAAAACAAAGGATCCAAAAAGATAAAACAACACAGCAAAGCAAGAAAACAAAATGAACAGCCAACATGCTGGCAAACAGCCCACACAGGGGAACAAAAATCTAAAAGCAAGATAAACGCCCACATACTGGGAGAACCCACGCAGGGGTATGAAATGGTTCCAACAGACTGGCCAAACCCCCACGCAGGGGCATAATCATAACAAATAACTAACACAAAAGTAACAACTCCTTCCATCAGCCTCCAGAATATAGCCTCCTATGAGCCCCGAAGAGAAGAAGAGCCCTCTGAAGTCAAAGATAAGTAGCAACTCCTCAAACAACCTTCAACATATAGTCTCCTCTGAGCCCTGATAGAAAAGCAACACAACTCCAACCCCTGAAATAGAATCCCTGGATGAAGACTCTACCACAAGGCTAACCATGTACAAGGAAATCACCAACACCCAACACCACCAACCTCTCAACACAACCACGAACCATCATAAAATAGTGTGTGATACGTGCGAATGCATGGTTAAGTATAGAAGTGGTGAATTACTGGGATCAATTACCTGACAGAAATAATGAGTGTAAGTCCACACTTGTGAGATGAATGAACTTGTCAAGTCATCTAAGATGACCCGACCTACATGCAAAAAGTGACTAACAGGCATTGGAAGCAAGGATAACCAAATGGTAGAATTGTCAATGGACCAGGGAACTCATCCAGAAAATAAAACAAAGGGCTTCCTAACATGCAAAGGGAATATATGCTGTAAAGTGCAAATGATATGCATCTAAAGGTTGTCCCTGAGTGAATAAGCCGGTGCAGACCAACTTAAACACTTTGACCCGGAGATGACAAGTGTGTGCGGTGCATGGGAGGCACAATGTAGAAGTGGTGAGTGAAGTGTGGCCTGTAAGTTAGCTAATATTGATAAAGCCATGAGAGAAGGCGGAATCATGCAAAAACAAGGATAGCTAACCTCAGAAAGCAAGGGCAAATCAAATGATGGAAATCGAAGGACCAGGGGTGCGGGCCAAAGTAAAAAAAAAAAAAAGGATCAGGTATATGCATGTTGGATAAAGATGAAGATGAAGGCACTAAAGAAAGTTTGATAAGGGAGGTTTTGATGCATTCCAAAACTTCATAAATTGGCTAAGTATGGAGTAACTTAGCTGATAAACTTATCAAGGAATTTTGACTAAGTAATGAAGACATCAGAAGAGTCAAAGTTTCAAGGTCCAAGACTTCTGATCTGCTGAAGTAAAGTTATCAGACTAGTGAAGATCAGCCGACTCAAATCAGATTTGTTCAAGTTTGAGATCAGCCGAGTTCGCCATCAGACTTATACTTTCGTCAGCCAAGTGAAGAAGATCATGAAGTGTTCCCAACGGTAATAAATGCCCTTTGGTGTAATAAATGCTGAAGTACGAGGATATTTAAGACAAATGATTGAAGAAAAGCTTCGCATCAGCCGAGTGCATTTAATGCTGCCTGCAGAATAGTACTGTTTACAGTACGGACCGACTGCAAAAGAGCCGTTCGCGGATTTTAAGGACCAGTACTCGAGGAATTTGAATCCTGTCTCTCTTCAACGGACACTTTTCAATCCTCAAGTATAAATAGCTGAAAGAGACGAAGAAGAAACATGCAACACACTTTCTGAGAGAAATTTCCGAAGCAAAATTCTTTAAGTCTCAAGAACAGCTCACTCATCAGCTGAGTCATTTGTTGACGAAAGCAGAGTTGAAGAATCAAGAAAAATACATCTTCTGAGTGATTTTGTAAACAAGAGTGTTGTGCGGAGTTGTGATCCATCTTTGTGAGTGATCAAACTTCAAAGGATAGGTTTTCTGTGTGATTTCCTATTGCGAACTTGTGGTCGTTTCATTTGTTGTTCGACGCAAGCAGAGTATACTGTAAACTTTGTGATTATAGTATAACCCAAGATCTGAGTGACTTGGAAGAGTGGACTAAAGGATATTCAAATCCATATAACCACTATAAAAATTGATTGTGTTTTTACATTGCTTTTAAACTTGCATATTTTCTGTTTGCATAAAAACACGTTAAGTTAACTGTTTGAAAAGAAGTTAAAAGGAGTTTATAAAACTGGGGAATCACTTTTCAAACTGCTAAGATTACTTGTGAAAAACACTTTGAAAATCCGCTGCAAGTACTCTAAGTATTAAAACTGATTTCTGCAAAATCAGCTAAGTAACTATCAGACGAGTGGTCAACAAGACTGTTCAAAGATTTGTTCGCGAACAGAATTGTAACTTACTAATCTGATCAGCTTAGTCTGTTCAGTAAGAGTAAAGTTTTAAAGTTAAATTTGAAGAAAATTTTTAAAGAGGTTTATTCACCCCCCCCCCCCTCTAAACCTCTTCTGACCACTTGGGACCAACAAGTGGTATCAGAGCAGGTGGTTCATTAGAATCAGCTGCCTGATCAACGAGCTTGATCCGAGTGTTTTTCAAAGGTTTTCAAAACTTTTTAAAAGAGCATCTTTTTGAAAAATAAAAACTTTTTGAAAAATGGATTGTATCAGCCATGTTCCCCACATTGCTGGTATGTCTTTTGAGGACTGGAAGATCAGAATGGAGATTTTCCTTGCTGCCTACAATGACAACATGCATACATGTATCATCAAAGGTCCATTCAAATTCACCAAGACCATCATCGTAGATGAAGCTCAAATAGTGGTGGAAAAAGACTTAACAGAAATGACAGCAGAAGAAATAAAGCTGTTCAACCTGGACAAAGTCGGTAGATTCATCATGACCAAAGCCCTGGATAATGATCGGTTTGACAAAGTCAAGCATTGCAAAACTGCAAAGGAGATGTGGGATAAGGTTCGTGACATGAGTGAAGGCAATGATGCTATTAAAGAGCATCAGCTCAGTGTTGCCTTGGAGAAGCTGGACAACTTCAAGATGAAGTCTGGAGAAACCATTGATCAGATGGATACCAGATTCACCAGAACTCTGAACGAAGTTTTGAAGCTGGGAAAGACTTTCATGACAAAGAGATTTCTGTCAGAGTACTGAAGGCTCTACCTCCCAAGTTCAACATGAAGGTGACAGCAATGGAAGAATCAAGAGATCTGGGCAAGATTTCTCTTACAGAGCTGTTCTCCGTACTCAAGGCGTATGAGTATAAACTGCCAAGGATGGGAATTGAAGAAACCTCAACTTCAGGACCCACAGCTGCACTAGTTGCTGCTGAAAACCAAAGAAGACCAGCTCAAAGAAATGCTGAAGTGGACTCATCTGATGAAGCCACTCTACTCAACAAAAAGGAGTACACTGCTGGAGATGTTGCACTGTTGATGAACAACTTCAAGAAGTTCTACAAGAGAAAGATGAAGAACAAATACAACAATGCTTCTACTTCTAAACCAAATTTTTCTTCTCAGGATAAGGATGATTATAAATCAAAACTAATGTGTTACAACTGCAGGAAATTGGGACACTTCATAAGAGACTGCCCATATCCAAAAGCAGAGAAGTACACTGAGGAAGAAAAGAAAATGAGAAAAGAAAGAAAGCATCAGAGAGGCAAGGCAATGATGGCTGAAGCAGAAAAGCTGACCGCTGTCTACTCATCTAATTCAGATTCAGACACGTCTGATGAAGAATCGTCTGATGAAGAAAAACCTGCTCTCCTGTGCCTGATGGCAAAGGAATCTGATGACTCTGAGGATGAGGTAACTCCTCAAGAAAATGAACTGTTTAATTCTCTAGAGCAAATGATGTTGAATAATACTACTATTGCTGGAGAATTCGTTAAGCTTAAGGAAGAGATGAACTTGCTAAAAGAGCAAAATAGTTCACTGAAACTTTTAGCTGAAAAGCCAAAAGAATCAGCTGAATATAAACAGCTTGAGCAAGAGCATGAATCTCTGAAAGCTGAATGTGAGGTCTATAAAGGAAGAATCATGGAACTTGAGAAAATCATTGAGTCTCATGATAAGTCAACTGTTGCATCCATGCATACACCTAAGAAACAGGAGACACCTTTAGAAAAGGATAAACTAGAGTTGAACCATACTGAAAAATTCATATCAGCTGACAATAGTAAGGTCATTCTGTATGTTCAAACTTCTAAACCTGCCTCATCTGAGAAAGTAGTAAAGGAGAAGAAATCTCCTAAGGCTAAAAAGAGCAAAGAGCCTAGTGTAGGAAATCAGACTAGTAAGACCAAACAGCAGAGTCCTAAGAAGTCTGCTGATAAAGCTAAAGTCAATCAGACTAGTGGTAAAACTAAGTCAAAAACAAATGAGCAAGCACCTAGTAAACCAAAGAAGCACAAGAATAAGAAAAATCAAAATGCTTGGTATGGAAATGAGTCATATTATGTGCAACCTGCTGCATATCATCCTATGTATCATGCACCTCAATTTCCTAGTTACTATGCACCCTACCCTGCTCATCCAATGCATGCATATCATGCATATCATGCACCTTACCCTGCTTATGAACATTATTCATATCATACTGATCATCAACATGACTTATCTGATAACTATGATAAAAATGAAACTGTTCATGCTCCTAAAACTCAGAAACCTAAGAAGCCTAAAACTTCAACATCTTGGGTTGTCAAGGGTGGAACTAATCCTTCAGGACCCTCTCAATAAGGGTACCTAAAACAATTTCATTTTTGTTTTGTAGGTTAGGATTAGGAGTAGGAGTAAAGTAGAGAAGATTTGGTACTTGGACAGTGGATGTTCAAGGCACATGTGTGGAAACATACATGAGTTGACTGATGCAGTTGCTGTGGATGGTCCAAAAGTCACTTTTGGAGACAGCAAAGAAGGCAAGATTAAAGCTAAAGGAAGATTAATCAAGGGAAACATAGAGATATCTGACGTCTCCTATGTTAAAGGCCTAAAGTATAATCTGCTGAGCATAAGTCAATTTTGTGACAAGGGATATTCAGTCATCTTCTCAACAGATAAGTGCTACGTTGAACAAATTGGTACAAAGAAGGTAATTTTATCTGGAAGACGACAAGGAAATATCTACATAGTTGACTGGAATTCTGTTGACAAGAATTCAAGTATTTGTTTGGTGGCATCTGCACCAAGTGAAGTCAGTTGGCTATGGCACAAGAGGATGAATCATTTAAACTTCAAGACCATAAACAGATTAATCAAGAATGATTTGGTAGAAGGGATTCCAAAAGCAGTCATGAGCAAAGACAAGCTCTGTGACGCATGTCAGAAGGGTAAACAAATCAAGTCATCTTTTAAAGAAAAGAAGCATCAATCTTCTGGAAGAATATTGGAGCTGTTGCATATGGACTTATTTGGACCCATTGATCCAGTCAGCAATGGTGGAAAGAAATACTGCCTAGCTGTTGTGGATGACTATTCAAGATATACTTGGGTGATTTTCATGAAGAAGAAAAGTGAAACCAAGGAACATCTTACAAATCTGATGGAACTGATCCAGAATGAGAAGAGTATCAAAATATTGAAGATCAGATCAGATAGAGGGACAGAGTTTACAAACTCTACTGTTGAAGAATACTGTAATATCAAAGGAATACATCATGAGTATTCTGCTGCAAGAACCCCTCAACAGAATGGTGTTGCTGAAAGGAGAAACAGAACACTAAAAGAAGCTGTCAGAACCATGATAGCTGAAGCTAAACTGCCTCAAAGATTTTGGGCAGAAGCAACAAATACAGCATGCTTCACCCAAAACAGATGTATGATCAACAAAAATCAGAACAAGACTCCATATGAAGTTTGGAACAACAGAAAGCCAAACATTCATTACTTTAAGATTTTTGGTTGTAAATGTTTTGTATTGAATAATGGGAAAAATCACCTTACTGCATTTGCAGAAAAGGCTGATGAAGCTATCTTTGTAGGATACTCATCTGTTAGTAAAGCTTATAGAGTGTTTAACAAAAGAACATTACTAATAGAAGAATCTATCCATGTAGTATTTGATGAGCCAAGTCAATCTTCTGAAAAGAATCAAAGTGCTAATCAAGATCTGTCTACTGATTTACAGAAGTTAGAAGTTGGAAGAAATGAAGAATATGTTCCCATCATACTACCTAATCTAAGTTCAGCTGCTAACTCAAGTGCTGTTCAAAATCACAGTGCTGATTGTCTAACAGACGAGTTGCTAACAGCTGACAGACCAGAGACTGTTCAACAGACTACAAATGTTCAACAGACTACTACTGGAACTCCAACAGTAGTGTTGCAAGATCAAAACAGAGGACAACATCCTGATCTACAACCTGATCTCAGATGGCTCAAGAATCACCCTCCTGAATTAGTTATTGGTGATCCTTTAGATAGAGTGAAAACAAGAAGAGCTGCTGCACAAGATGCCATGTTTGTCACATTTCTATCTCAAATAGAGCCCAAGCAAATTGAAGAAGCTCTCAATGATTCCTTCTGGATAGAAGCTATGCAAGAAGAGTTGAATCAATTTGAAAGGAATGAAGTCTGGTACTTAGTTCCTAGACCAAGTCATCAAAGAGTAATTGGCACTAAGTGGGTATTCAGAAATAAGATGAATGAAGATGGTGTTGTCACCAGAAACAAAGCAAGACTAGTGGCCAAGGGTTATTGTCAAGAAGAAGGAATTGACTTTGATGAAACTTTTGCACCAGTAGCAAGACTTGAAGCAATCAGATTGTTTCTAGCTTATGCTGCTCACAAGAACTTCACTGTCTATCAGATGGATGTGAAGTCTGCTTTTCTCAATGGAGAATTGCAAGAAGAAGTATATGTTGAACAACCTCCAGGATTTGAAGTCTATCAAGAAGAGGACAAAGTATATCGTCTGAAGAAAGCCCTTTATGGACTGAAACAGGCTCCAAGAGCATGGTATGATACCCTATCTGATTTTCTTTTAATTAAAGGATTTCGAAAAGGTAAGGTAGATAAAACCTTGTTCACAATTGAATGGGAAAATCATATATTACTTGTGCAAATATATGTGGACGATATTATTTTTGGTTCAACTAACCAACAGATGTGTGATAAGTTCTCCAAGCTAATGCAGAATAAGTTTGAAATGAGCATGATGGGTGAACTTAATTACTTTCTTGGATTGCAAGTTAGACAGTTGCCTGATGGGATATTCATCAGCCAAGCAAAGTACACAAGAGATCTGTTCAAGAAATTTGGTATGGAAACTAGCTCAACAGCTACCATTCCTATGTCTACAAGTCTTCGTTTGGATAAAGATGAAGATGGCAAATCAGTAGACATTACCAAATATAGAGGCATTATTGGTTCATTGTTGTATCTAACAGCAAGCAGACCTGACATAATGTACTCAGTTGGAGTCTGTGCAAGATTTCAATCAAACCCCAAAGAATCTCATCTCTTAGCTGCCAAGAGGATATTGAAGTATGTTAAAGGCACTCAAGAATTGGGATTATGGTATCCTAGAGAATCTGGATTTGAACTTATTGGTTATTCAGATTCAGACCTTGCTGGCTGCAAGATTGACAGAAAGAGCACAACAGGTGCCTGTCAGTTCTTAGGCAGTCGTCTGATCTCATGGATGAGTAAGAAGCAAACCTCAGTCTCTATATCTACTGCTGAAGCTGAATATATAGCTGCTGGAGCTTGCTGTGCACAGATACTTTGGTTGAAACATCAACTAGAAGACTACAACATCAAGATCAGTGGGATTCCAATCTACTGTGACAATACAAGTGCAATTTCACTTACTCAGAACACTACAAGTCATTCAAGGACTAAGCATATTGAGATCAAGCATCATTTCATTAGAGATCATGTGGAAAAAGGCAATGTAATGATTGAGTATGTTCATACTGATAATCAGATTGCTGATATCTTCACTAAACCTCTAAGTGAAGTAAGGTTTTCAACTCTAAGAGCTGAGCTAGGACTACTTAATTTGGAAGCATAAGCTGAGGGGGAACTCATCAGAAGACTGGAGTTCAACAGCTTAGTAATTCGTTATTATCTTCAAGGATTAACTCTCAACAGACTAGTTAACTTATGAATTCTTAAACTCAGGGGGAACGTGTAAGACTAGCGGTACTTCTGAATTAAAGATGAAATTTGTTAATGACAGTTAGTTGAAGTTATGTTTTCATCAGAAGACTCAACTATCGAAGATTAAAGTTATATTATCTAGCTGGATTGACAAACAGCTGAGGAAGGTTATCAGCTATTGGCATTCTCTGATAACAGCATTGTCATCAGGACAGTAGTCCATCAGATAAGTATTTATGTTACTCATCTGATTACTTTAATAAAAGCGGAACTGTTTAAAACGTATATTCAAAACACGCTTTTATAAGTAACTGTTGGGCGGTACATATTCCCGCTCTTCATTAAAATATCTTTTGAATTTGAAAGGTCGTAACTGACGCCGCACGATCAGCACTGACAGAAAAACGGATCTAACGGTTGGCGGATATCACGAAATTCAAGATACCCCAACTCTATAAATCCCTATCTGATCAGTCGAGTAGCTCTTTACGCACTCTAAGCATTCAAAAGTACTTGTGAGAAATTTCTGCAAATTTTTCTGCATACTTTCCTTTGTTTTTCTAACCTTCAACAGATCAACGATGGCCGCTGAAGGTATGTTTCTCGTTTATGATTCTTACTACCAATCCGGTACGGATCTGATGAAAGAACTGCTCGAAAAGTTCAAAGCTGCTTCGCTGGTAAACTTCATGGAATACCACGAAGGAATTATCTGGACTGACCAAGTGATGGAGTACTACAACACAGCGAAAGCTGACTACAACAAACTGGAGATTAAGGCTTCAGTGGGAGGCAAATCTATCACTATCACTCCTGCTGTTCTTCACGAGACGTTTGGGCTTCCTAACAGTGGACGACATGACGTCACTGTGCTGACAGAGGACAAACATCAACAGTTCTGGGCGATCTGCGCCAAAGAGGGAGAAACGTTATCTGGAAATATAAGGAAGAAGCAACTGAAGGATGAATATCAGCGGATGGCTGATATGGTGTGCAAGCTGATTGAGAACTGCACATTCTCACTGGATGCTGTTACCATGAAGAGGTTCAGCATCATGGCTGCCATATACTATGGATTGGAGATCAACTGGTCCATCATAGTTTGGTACATATTAGCTGACTTTCTTGATGATAAGAAAGGAAAAGGCCCCACTACCAACCACATGATCACACTCAGTTATCAGCTGTCAAAGCTGGGTTGTGATATGAAGAATGGAAAGGAGATCCATAAATCTAAGGCATTGTCCAAGTACATGCCTGTTCAAAAGAGGAAGGCTGGTGAGCCTGAGGAAGCTGATGTTGAGGAACCAAAGGAGGTTCCTGCCAAAAGGCAGAGAAAACTGGTCAAGACTGCTGACTTAGCTGCTGAGACCAAAAAGAAGAAGGCTGCTGACAAGCCTAAGGAAAAGATTCCTAAGCAGATGGAGAAAGTGACTTCTGCTGAAGCCACTAAAATTGTTGAGAACATAATTGCTGATGTAAGGACTGGATCCCCTGCATCACCATCAAGAACTCCATCAGCAGAGAGGCCTGCTGAGGGTATTTCTCAAAGGACAAGAAGTCAACAGAGAGATACTGTTACCTCTACTTACCGTGAAGGGAGGACCAAGAAGTCTGCTAGAAAGCAGATGACATTTATAGAAGAACCAACGGATTTGGAGAATGTAGCAAGGGAAGACCCTGAAGCTACTCAAAGGCCTGCTGAAACAGTTGAAACTGTTAAGACTGACAAAGCTGATGAGCAACAGCCAAGTCATGTCACATCAACAGCTGAGGTTACTCAACCTCAAGAAGATCCAGATGTCCAAATCGTCTATCCTATTGCTGCTGCTCCTATATCATCTGCTGGACCAGCCCCTGCTGATAAAGGCAAGAGAAAAATAGTGCTAAGGAGAAAGAAAGTCTCCAAAGCTGATAAGAAAGCAAGGGAAGAAGCTGAACAGAGAAAGCAGGATGAGCTTGAAGAGAAGAAGGCACTTGAGCTAAGCAAATCTCAAGAAGCAAAGGATGAAGCCAGAAGACGCATGTCTGCAGCAGAAAGAAAAGCTGCTGAGGATGCTGAAATGGCTGCGGTGATTGAATTGAGTAAAGTTGATGCCTATGGACCTGTCCATGGAGGTGGCATCAAGATTGGAGAAGGCAAGAATGATGAAGAAGACAAGAAGAAGATATTACTGCCTGCCCCCAAACTCAAGTCAAAGGACAAGTTTGAAGTCAGAAAAGCTTTTGAGATAGTCTATGCTGATAAGGAGCTTTTCAAGAAGTTTGAGAAGTCTCTAGCATACTATGATCAGAAGATTATGTTGAGGACTCTGTTCACCCAGGAGAAACCAAGATATATCAAGTGGAGGGATAACAGGCTGAACAGCTCAATAACTGAACTTCAAAGCATGAAGGAGTTAGCTAATGAAGAACGTTGGGTTCTGACTTGGCTGAAGACAAACTCCATCCAAAAGGCCCTTGATCCCAGTTATGTAAGAGAAGTCATGCATAATTATGCAAAAAGTTTTGCATTGGAGGAGGCCAAGAAAATCAAAAGCACCTTGCCTGACAAGAAAAAGAAATCTGAAGATGCTGAAGAAAGAGCAATTAAGTTTGCTGTTATGACTGCTCTGAAGAGATGGGTTAAAAAGTCAAAATATCAGCAAGGATGTTCAAGCGACTTGCCACTGCTGCCAAGTATTCAACAAATCATTTTTGGCAAGGAAGTACAACAGTACTATGAAGTCCCTAAGGGTAACAATGCTCCTGTTAACCCTTGGATTATTGTAAGGCAGATTAGACAGACAACTTGCTTCAATGATGATGGAACCGTTACTAATCTGTTCTACGATGATGTCACTGATGAGCACAAATCTGCTGATAAGTCCTTAGCTATTGAGCCGCCAGCTAAGACTTCTGAAGACAATCAGATGACAGACTTGGAGGAAGTCCCTGTTCAACAGGCGACTGAGGAGAAGGAAGCTGATGCTGATGCTTCTGCTTCATCAGCTGATCAACACTCATCACTGATGGAAGCAATCCAGATGCTGATGGAAAATCAACTCAAGGACCTGGAAGACAAGCACAAGCAACAGCTACTGAAGGTTAAGGAGGAGCTGAAAGCAGAGTTGGCAGAATCCAACAGACTTCAGCTGGAAACTGTTCAAGGATCAACAGAAGAAATCATCAAGAAGGAGATCAACAGTATTCCAATTCCTCAAGACTATTCATTGCAGTTAGTGCACAGTTTGAGAGAGATGAACCAGAATGTAGAAGATGTGAAGGGTGATGTGAATCATCTTCACACTGCTATAAATCAGCTGAGCACAAGATTGCGGATCTGACTGCAACCTTCATTAAAGTCAGTCATGAAGAGAAGGAAATCAATCTGGGAATGTTGCAAGAAGTGGCAAAGGCTGCACAGGAAGTTCAAAATGAAATTGCAACTGTCAACCTCAACATTGACTACTTCAATGATAAGACTGATGTCATCAGCACTGACATTCATCATCTAACAGCTAGTCATGACGTTGTTAATCAGAATCTAAAGGCTTTATGCGCTGGAGTAAAGATTCCAACAGTTGCCCTCAACCCTGCTGTTGAACCTTCTAATGTCATCAGAGTTGATGATGACAAAAAGGGGGAAGATAAAAGGGAAGAACCAGCTAAGGAAACTGCTGCTGAAGAACCAGCAAAGGAATCTGCTGCTGAAGAACCAACTAAGGAAGAAACTGCTGCTGCAACTATGAAAGCCAAGGAAACTGAAGACACTGCTGACAAGGCTGAAGTACTTGAAAAGGTAGAAGAAGAAGACAAGATTGAAAAAGAAGATACCAAGTACAAAAACACTGAATCTGCCAGGAAAGCCATGGAAGCTTTGAAAGCTCTTCAAGAACAAGAGCTTAAGGAAAAGATGAAAGCTGCCAAAGCAACTCTGGAAGAAGAAGCTGATGATGAAGAAGATGATGAAGAATCATCTTATGAATATGAAGAAGTGCTGGAAGGATCAGATGAAGAAGCTGATAGTTAGAATTTGAAAAATCCTTGTAATCAGTTTACTTTATCTATTTTTTTCAGAAATCTCATCTGATGAACTTGTACTATGTAACCCTTTTTCAATATTAATGAAAAGTCAAGTTCAATCCAATAAACTTTTTCTATCTCAGAAAATTTTGAGGATTTCAATCTTTAGTTTAGGTATTCAACAGGTACTAAGCTGAAATTTTGTCATCATCAAAAAGGGGGAAATTGTTGGATAAAGATGAAGATGAAGGAACTAAAGAAAGTTTGATAAGGGAGGTTTTGATGCATTCCAAAACTTCATAAATTGGCTAAGTATGGAGTAACTTAGCTGATAAACTTATCAAGGAATTTTGACTAAGTAATGAAGACATCAGAAGAGTCAAAGTTTCAAGGTCCAAGACTTCTGATCTGCTGAAGTAAAGTTATCAGACTAGTGAAGATCAGCCGACTCAAATCAGATTTGTTCAAGTTTGAGATCAGCCGAGTTCGCCATCAGACTTATACTTTCGTCAGCCAAGTGAAGAAGATCATGAAGTGTTCCCAACGGTAATAAATGCCCTTTGGTGTAATAAATGCTGAAGTACGAGGATATTTAAGACAAATGATTGAAGAAAAGCTTCGCATCAGCCGAGTGCATTTAATGCTGCCTGCAGAATAGTACTGTTTACAGTACGGACCGACTGCAAAAGAGCCATTCGCGGATTTTAAGGACCAGTACTCGAGGAATTTGAATCCTGTCTCTCTTCAACGGACACTTTTCAATCCTCAAGTATAAATAGCTGAAAGAGACGAAGAAGAAACATGCAACACACTTTCTGAGAGAAATTTCCGAAGCAAAATTCTTTAAGTCTCAAGAACAGCTCACTCATCAGCTGAGTCATTTGTTGACGAAAGCAGAGTTGAAGAATCAAGAAAAATACATCTTCTGAGTGATTTTGTAAACAAGAGTGTTGTGCGGAGTTGTGATCCATCTTTGTGAGTGATCAAACTTCAAAGGATAGGTTTTCTGTGTGATTTCCTATTGCGAACTTGTGGTCGTTTCATTTGTTGTTCGACGCAAGCAGAGTATACTGTAAACTTTGTGATTATAGTATAACCCAAGATCTGAGTGACTTGGAAGAGTGGACTAAAGGATATTCAAATCCATATAACCACTATAAAAATTGATTGTGTTTTTACATTGCTTTTAAACTTGCATATTTTCTGTTTGCATAAAAACACGTTAAGTTAACTGTTTGAAAAGAAGTTAAAAGGAGTTTATAAAACTGGGGAATCACTTTTCAAACTGCTAAGATTACTTGTGAAAAACACTTTGAAAATCCGCTGCAAGTACTCTAAGTATTAAAACTGATTTCTGCAAAATCAGCTAAGTAACTATCAGACGAGTGGTCAACAAGACTGTTCAAAGATTTGTTCGCGAACAGAATTGTAACTTACTAATCTGATCAGCTTAGTCTGTTCAGTAAGAGTAAAGTTTTAAAGTTAAATTTGAAGAAAATTTTTAAAGAGGTTTATTCACCCCCCCCCCCTCTAAACCTCTTCTGACCACTTGGGACCAACAATGCACAGATAAGATATCTACACTATATTAAATGCATCTAAGGAACTTCCCTCTGATAGTGTATCAGAACAGTCTGATAAACTACCCTGAAGTGTGTGCGGTGCATGGGAGGCACAATGTAGAAGTGGTGAGTGAAGTGTGGCCTGTAAGTTAGCTAATATCGATAAAGCCATGAAAGATGACTGAATCATGAAAAAACAAGGATAACTAACCTCAGAAAGCAGGGGTAAATCAAATGATGGAATAAGAAAGGCCAGGGTAGTGGGCCAAAGTAAAATAAAGGTCAACTATATGCACTGATAGGATAACTACTCTATATGAAATGCAGCTAAAGAATTCTCCCCTGATAGTGTATCAGAACAGTCTGATAAACTACCCGGAACATCAATATCATATAGAGGTAGAGAAGGTTTATTTGGTGTGTCTAAATGAAGGCATCTGGAACTTGTCACACCAAATAAGACCTTTCAATTTCCTATCCCCCTCACCAGGATGGAAAATGTATGATTCCTGTGAATCACATCCAGCAACTTGATTAGCCTCCCTGTAGATATGATTCACTGAAGAATCAAGTTTTTGCAAGAAATTTTGAGCTTTGTACAATAAATTCACAAGTTTCCAATGTACCTGTTTTTTACCTTTTAAGATCGAACACAAAACCTTAGAGTCCACCTCAACCAGTACATTGGAACATCCAAAAGATTCACAAAGTTCCAGTCCCCTGATTAAAGCCCTCATCTATGATTCAGTGTTTGTACAAAGCCTAATAAAGTCACAAAAGCCAAATATCATTTCACCATGAGCATCTCTAACAATACCACCCAAACTCCCAACACCTGGATTTCCCCTCGAATAGCCATATGTATTCAATTTAACAAAACCAGCAGGAGGGAGAAGCCAATTAACAATAATACATCTAGGTTCTATAGAAGGTTTGACATTGATACCCCAAGATCTAAGAATACTTAAATCCCCCTTCCAATTACAAGGTCTAATTTTTTAAGTTAAGTACAAAGACTTAATCTCAGAAATTGACCTATTTATAATGTTTAAAGCAGGGTGATTTTTGTTATAATGTTTGGAATTATTCCTGCACTTCCATAGGTTCCAAAGAACATAAATGGCTACTACAGACCTCAAGTGTCATGGACCACAAAAAGTAGATGAGTTAATCCAAACAGATAACAAAAATCTGGGGTTATCAGTCAAAATCTTCTTTACACCAAACATATTAGCAAAGTACTCCCAAACTTGGGAAGCCACTGAGCCATTGATAAAAACATGCTGGATACTCTCAATATCAAAACAACATTGGCATTTTGATGCTAACTTAATCCCTCTGGATTGCATAACACTGTCCACAGGGATTGTTGGTCCCAAGTGGTCAGAAGATGTTTAGAGGGGGGGGGGGGGTGAATAAACCTCTTCAAAAATTTTCTTCAATTTTAACTTTAAAACTTTTACCCTAACTGAACAGACTAATCTGATCAGATCAGTTAGTTACAATTCTGCTCGTGAACAAATCTTTGAACAGTTTTGTTGACCACTCGTCTGATGGTGACTTAGCTGATTTTGTTAAAATCAGTTTTAATACTTAGAGTACTTGCAGCGGATTTATAAAGTGTTTTTCACAAGTAGTCTTAGCAGTTTGAAAAATGTTTCCCCAGTTTTGTAAACTCCTTTTAAATCCTTTTTCAAACAGTTAACTTAATGTGTTTTATGCAATCAGTAAATATGCAAGTTTAAAACCACAGTAAAAACACAAAGAATTTTTATAGTGGTTATATGGATAAAAATCCTTTAGTCCACTCTTCCAGATCAATTAGATTCTGGGTTATACTATAATCACACAGATTACAATATTTCTCCACTTATACCTAGACAACTAATGAAAAGGCTATAAGCTCACAATAGAAAATCACTAAGAAATTCTACTCTCTGAAGTTTGATCACTCACAAAGATGGATCACAACTCCGCACAACACTCTTGTTTACAAAATCACTCAGAAGATGTATTTTTCTTGATTCTTCAACTCTGCTTTCGTCAACAAATGACTAAGCTGATGAGTGAGCTGTTCTTGAGACTTAAAGAATTTTGCTTTGAAAATTTCTCAGAGATTGTGTTGTTTCTTTCTTCTTCGTCTCTTTCAGCTATTTATACTTGAGGATTGAAAAGTGTCCGTTGAAGAAAGACAAGATTCAAATTCCTCGAGTACTGGTCCTTAAAATCCGCGAACGGCTCTTTTGCAGTCTGTCCGTACTGTAAACAGTACTATTCTGCAGGCAGCATTAAATGCAGCATTAAATGCACCCAGCTGATGCGAAGCAAGTCTTCAATCATTTGTCTTAAATAACCTCGTACTTCAGCATTTATTACTCCAAGGGGCATTTATTACCGTTGGGAACACTTCATGATCTTCTTCACTTGGCTGACGAAAATGCAAGTCTGATGGCGAACTCGGCTGATCTCAAACTTGAACAAATCTGATTTGAGTCGGCTGATCTTCATCAGTCTGATAACTTTACTTCAGCAGATCAGAAGTCTTGGACCTTGAAACTTTGACTTTTCTGATGTCTTCTTTACTTAGTCAAAATTCCTTCCAAAGGGATCATCAGCTAAGTTACTCCATACTTAGCCAATTTTGAAGTTTTGGAATGCATCAAAACCTCCCTTATCAATTTGTCTTCAGTGCCTTCATCTTCATCCTTATCCAACAATTTCCCCCTTTTTGATGATGACAAAACTTCAGCTAAGTACCTGTTAAATACCTAAGCTAAGGATTGTAACCTTCAAAATTTTCTGAGATAGAAAATATATGTTGGAAACAGAAACTTGAACTTTTATTGATGATTTGATAAATAAGTACAAGTACAAGTTCATCAGATGAGGATTCTGAAGAATAGATAAAAGTAAACTGATTACAAAGATTTTTCAATTTCTAACTATCAGCTTCTTCATCTGATCCTTCAAGCACTTCTTCATATTCATAAGATGACCCTTCGTCATCTTCTTCATCATCAGCTTCCTCTTCCAAGATTGCTTTGGCAGCTTCCATCTTCTCCTTGAGTTGCTGCTCTTTAATTAGCTCCATTGCTTTCTTGGCAGATTCAGTGTTTTTGTACTTGGTAGTTTCTACTTCAATCTTTTCTTCTTCTTCTACCTTTCCAAGTTTTTCAGATTTGTCAGCAGTGTCTTCAGTCTCCTTGACTTTATCAGTTGCAGCAGCAGTTTCCTTAGCTGGTTCTTCCCCTTTATCTTTCCCCTTTTTGTCATCATCAATCTTGATGACATTAGAAGGTGCAACAGCAGGGTTGAGAGCAACTGTTGGAATCTTCATTCCAGCACACAAAGCCTTTAGATTCTGATTGACAACATCATGACTTGCTGTGAGATGATGAACGTCAGTGCTAATAACGTCAGTCTGATCATTGAAGTAATCAATGTTAAGGTTGATAGTTGCAATTTCATTCTGAACTTCTTGTGATGCCTTTGCCACTTCTTGCAACATCCCTAAGTTGATTTCCTTCTCCTCTTTGCTGATTTGAATGAAGGTTGAGGTTAGATCAGCAATCTTGTGCTCAGCTGTCTTTAATGCAGTGTGAAGGTGGTTCACATCACCCTTCACATCTTCAACATTCTTGTTCAGCTCTCTCAGACTGTGCACTAACTGTAATGAATTGTCTTGGGGAATAGGAATACTGTCAATTTCTTTCTTGATGATCTCTGCTGTTGATCCTTGAACAGTTTCCAGCTGAAGTCTGTTTGATTCTTCCAATTCTGCCTTAAGTTCACTCTTCAGCTCCTCCTTGACATTCATTAGCTGTTTATTTTGCTTCTCATCCAGTTCCTTTAGTGAGTTTTCCATAAGCATCTGGAGAGCTTCCATCAGTGATGAATGTTGATCAGCTGATGAAGCAGAAGCAGTGGCATCAACTTCCTTCTCATCAGTCGCCTGTTGAACAGGGACTTCTTCCATAACAGTCTCCTGATGATCTTCAGAAGTCTTAGCTTGCCATTCAATAGCTAAGGACTTATCAGCTTCTTTGTGTTCATCAGTGACATCATCATAGAATAGATTTGTGATGGTGCCATCATCATTGAAGCATGTAGTTTGTCTTATTTGCCTCACAATGATCCAGGGGTTGACAAATGCATTGTTACCTGGTGGCACTTCATAATACTCTTGTACTTCTTTGCCAAAAACTATTTGCTGTATACTTGGCAGCAGTGGCAAGTCACTTGAGGTTCCTTGCTGATACCTTGACTTCTTTGCCCATTTCCTCAAAGCAGCCATAACAGCAAATTTAATTGCCCTTTCTTCAGCATCTTCAGACTTTCTCTTCTTATCAGGCAAGGTGCTTTTCATCTTCTTGGCCTCCTCCAATGCAAAGCCTTTTGCATAACTATGCATTACATCTCTTACATAGCTGGGATCAAGGGCCTTTTGAATGGAGTTTGTTTTCAGCCAGGTCAGAACTCATCGTTCTTCATCAGCTAACTCCTTCATATTTTGAAGTTCTGTTATTGACTTGTTCAGCCTGTTGTCTCTCCAACTTATATACCTTGGCTTTTCCTGGTTGAACAGAGTCTTCAACATGAGCTTTTGATCATAGTATGCCAAAGACTTCTCAAACTTCTTGAAAAGATCCTTATCAGCATATACTATTTCAAAGGCTCTTCGAATTTCAAATTTATCCTTTGACTTGACTTTGGGGGCAGGCAGTAATATCTTTTTCTTTTCTTCTCCATATTTGCCTTCTCCAATCTTGATGCCACCTCCATGGACAGGTCCATAGGCATCAACTTTGCTCATTTCCAAAACCATAGCCATTTCAGCATCCTCAGCAGCTTTCCTCTCTGCTTCAGACATTTGCCTCCTGGCTTCATCCTTTGCTTCTTGAGCTTTGCTCAGCTCAAGTGCTTTCTTCTCCTCCAACTCATCCTGCTTTCTCTGTTCAGCAGCTTCCCTTGCCTTCTTGTCAGCTTTGGAGACTTTCTTTCTCCTTAGCACTATCTTTCTTTTACCTTTATCAGCAGGGGCTGGTCCAGCAGATGATATAGGATTTGCAGCAGTAGGATGTATGATTTGGACATCTGGATCTTCTTGAGGTTGAGCAACCTCAGTTGTTGATGTGACTTGAGGCAACTGTTGCACATTAGCTTTGTCAGTCTCAACTGTTTCAGCAGGCTTTTCAGCAGCGTCAGGGTCTTCCCTAGCTACATTTTCTAACTCCGTGGGTTCCTCTATAAAGGTCATCTGCTTTCTAGCAGCTTTCTTAGTTAAGCCTTGAATAGTTCTTCAAGTAGCAGTATCCTTCTGCTGACTCCTTGTCCTCTTAGAAACATTTTCAGCAGGCCTCTCTGTTGATGGAGTTCTTGATGGTGATGCAGGAGATCTAGTCCTTACATCAGCCACTACTGATTTGATGGCTTTAGTGGCTTCATCAGCAGAAGTCACTTTCTCCATCTTCTTTTCCTTAGGCTTATCAGCAGCCTTCTTCTTTCTGGACTCAACAGCTAACTCAGCAGTCTTGACCAGTTTCCTTTGCCTTTTGGCAGGAACCTCTTTTGATTCCTCATCTTCAGCTTCAGGCTCATCAGCCTTCCTCTTTAGAACAGGCAAGTACTTGGACATTGCCTTGGATTTATGAATTTCCTTCCCATTCAGCATTGGACACCCCAGCTTGAACAGTAGGTAACTGAGCGTGATCCTGTGGTTGGTTGAGGGGCCTTTTCCTTTCTTTGCATCAAGGAAATCAGCCAAGATGTACCAAACTATGATTGACCAGTTGACCTCCAGTCCATAGTAGATGGCAGCCATGATGCTGAACCTCTTCATGGTAACAACATCCAGTGAGAAGGGGCAGTTCTCAATCAGCTTATCCACCATATCAGCCATCCGCTGATATTCATCTCTCAGTTGTCTCTTCCTTATGTTTCCAGAAAGCATTTCTCCCTCCTTGGCGCAGATCGCCCAGAATTGTTGGTGCTTATCTTCCGTCAGTACAGTGACGTCATGTCGTCCACTGTTAGGAAGTCCAAACGTTTCGTGCAGAACAGCAGGAGTAATAGTGATAGATTTACCTCCCACTGTAGCCTTAATCTCCAGTCCGTTGTAATCAGCTTTAGCTGTGTTGTAGTACTCCATCACTTGATCAGTCCAGATCACTCCCTCATTGTATTCCATGAAATTTACCAAGTTTGCAGATTTGAACTTCTCCAGAAGTTCTTTCATCAGATTTGTACCGGATTGGTAGTAGGAATCATACACGAGGAACATACCTTCAGCGGCCATTGCTAATCTGTTGAAGGTTAGGAAAACAGAGAGAAATTTGCAGAGAATTGCAAGTAATTTTCTCACAAGTACTTTTGAATATTTAGAGTGCGTAAAGAGCGACTCGACTGATTAGATGGGGATTTATAGAGTTGGGGTATGTCGGTTTTCGTGATATCAGCCAACCGTTAGATCCGTTTTTCTGTCAGTGCTGATCGTGCGGCGTCAGTTACGACTTTTCAAATTCAAAAGATATTTAATGAGGAGCGGGAAAATGTACCGCCCGACAGTTACTTATAAAGGCGTATTTTTAGGTAAAACGTTTTAAATAATTCCGCTTTTATATCAGTAATCAGATGAGTAAAATAAACACTTATCTGATGGACTACTGTCCTGATGACATAGTTGTTATCAGAGAATGCCAATAGCTGATAACCTTCGTCAGCTGTTTGTCAATCCAGCTAGGTAAAATAACTTTAATCTTCGATAGTTGAGTCTTCTGTTGAAAACATAACTTCAACTAACTGACATTAACCAATTTCATCTTTAATTCAGAAGTACCGCTAGTCTTACACGTTCCCCCTGAGTTTAAGAATTCATAAGTTAACTAGTCTGTTGAGAGTTAATCCTTGAAGATAATAGAGATGAGTAAGCTGTTGAACTCTAGTCTTCTGATGAGTTCCCCCTCAGCTTATGCTTCCAAATTAAGTAGTCCTAGCTCAGCTCTTAAAGTTGAAAACCTTACTTCACTTAAAGGTTTAGTGAAAATATCAGCAATCTGATTATCAGTATGAACATACTCAATCATTACATTGCCTTTTTCCACATGATCTCTAATGAAATGATGTTTGATCTCAATATGTTTAGTCCTTGAATAACTTGTAGTGTTCTGAGTAAGAGAGATTGCACTTGTGTTGTCACAGTAGATTGGAATTCCACTGATCTTGATGTTGTAGTCTTCTAGTTGATGCTTCAACCAAAGTATTTGTGCACAGCAAGCTCCAGCAGCTATATATTCTGCTTCAGGAGTAGATATAGAAACTGAAGTCTGTTTCTTACTCATCCATGAGATCAGACGACTACCTAA
This sequence comes from Penstemon eatonii, assembly GCA_038501285.1. Lineage (NCBI taxonomy): Eukaryota > Viridiplantae > Streptophyta > Magnoliopsida > Lamiales > Plantaginaceae > Penstemon > Penstemon eatonii. The sequence continues at coordinate 90,835 of JBCEGF010001336.1, forward strand.
GAACTGACAGGCACCTGTTGTGCTCTTTCTGTCAATCTTGTAGCCAGCAAGGTCTGAATCTGAATAACCAATAAGTTCAAATCCAGATTCTCTAGGATACCACAATCCCAATTCTTGAGTGCCTTTAACATATTTCAATATCCTCTTGGCAGCTAAGAGATGAGATTCCTTGGGGTTTGATTGAAATCTTGCACAGACTCCAACTGAGTACATTATGTCAGGTCTACTTGCTGTTAGATACAACAATGAACCAATAATGCCTCTATATTTGGTTATGTCCACTGATTTGCCATCTTCATCTTTATCCAAACGAAGACTTGTAGACATAGGAATTGTAGCAGTTGAGCTAGTTTCCATACCAAACTTCTTGAACAGATCTCTTGTGTATTTTGCTTGGCTGATGAATATTCCATCAGGCAACTGTCTAACTTGAAGACCAAGAAAATAGTTAAGTTCACCCATCATGCTCATTTCAAACTTATTCTGCATCAGCTTGGAGAACTTATCACACATCTGTTGGTTAGTTGAACCAAAAATAATATCGTCCACATATATTTGCACAAGTAATATATGATTTTCCCATTCAATTCTAAACAAGGTTTTATCTACCTTACCTTTACGAAATCCTTTAATTAAAAGAAAATCAGATAGGGTATCATACCATGCTCTTGGAGCCTGTTTCAGTCCATAGAGGGCTTTCTTCAGACGATATACCTTGTCCTCTTCTTGATAGACTTCAAATCCAGGAGGTTTTTCAACATATACTTCTTCTTGCAGTTCTCCATTGAGAAAAGCAGACTTCACATCCATCTGATAGACAGTGAAGTTCTTGTAAGCAGCATAGGCTAGAAACAGTCTGATTGCTTCAAGTCTTGCTACTGGTGCAAAAGTTTCATCAAAGTCAATTCCTTCTTCTTGACAATAACCCTTGGCCACTAATCTTGCTTTATTTCTGGTGACAACACCATCTTCATTCATCTTATTTCTGAATACCCATTTAGTGCCAATTACCCTTTGATGACTTGGTCTAGGAACTAAGTACCAGACTTCATTCCTTTCAAATTGATTCAGCTCTTCTTGCATAGCTTCTATCCAGAAGGAATCATTTAGAGCTTCTTTAATTTGCTTAGGCTCTATTTGAGATAGAAAAGTGACAAACATAGCATCTTGTGCAGCAGCTCTTCTTGTTTTCACTCTATCTAAAGGATCACCAATTACTAACTCAGGTGGGTGATTCTTGAGCCATCTGAGATCAGGTTGCAGATCAGGATGTTGTCCTCTGTCTTGATCTTGCAACACTACTGTTGGAGTTCCAGTAGTAGTCTGTTGAACATTTGCAGTCTGTTGAACAGTCTCTGGTCTGTCAGCTGATCTTACGTGGTTTCGTTAGTTCGATCAAGGGTGGGATATATCGCGATGATAATAAAATTAAAAGGAAAGTAAAGACCAAATGTAATTGTATTCGAGTTAATTGAGTACAAGTACAAATATTTAGGGTCCTACTCGAGCATTATTGGATGCCGTACAAGCTAGAGGGTGAAATACATAAGATCCTAAGCCTATATTTCCAAGCGGTTCCGAGCAGTAGCTTCGAGGAGGAAGCACCTGGAAAATCGTGTCCTGTATCATAAATGCATGGGGTATTTATAGCCGAACAGATGGGCTTGGGCCTGGGCTCGGCCCAACAATGTCCTTCGATCTCCGGTTCTCTTATGTGCTCGGAATAATCATCTTCAAGCTTAGGTTCGGCTCTTGGTTCCTGGGGATAGGATTCGGTGCTATTCGAACTGCGTTGAGGCTAGAAAGACAGGGAATCCGAATTACCCCTCATCAATACTCCCCCACTTCTCGAAGAAGTACAAAATATCAAATGAAGAAGAGTGCATATACAAGAAAACGTCCCATATGATGAGACGAGCCGTTCAGAATGTCTTTAGGATATGCCTCGTTAAAAACCTAACTCGGAAAAACCCACTGGGATAAAAACCGAGCTAGGGAAAAAGAGTGCATATACAAGAAAACATACACCGGCGTGTTCTGAAGTTACCCTTGTCGGAGGATGTTGAAGTAATAATATCCCTTTTTTGGTTCCAAGATGCGTTGTTCGATCCCTAGGTGGATGCTTTCCAGAATTTTCGATCATAACAAGGAGGGCCTCCGAGATCCTTAGGGATAAATTGCAAGGACATACTCCGCAATTCCAGAGAATGAAGGATCAAAAAGGCTATTTTGAGAGGGATAACCCAAAGTTTTTACCCTTGGTAAGTTCAACCGTCGCTGTTACTCGGGGACCTCTTTGCAATTTTACCTTTTTAACCCCGTATATATATATGGACCCGTTGAAAAATTACTTCCATGTTATATTTTCTCTTGAGCTCGAAGTGTTTTAATCGAAAAGGTGGTTACTTTAGTACATTCATTTCCGAATTCATAATGTCAAGTTCTAGAAGTTCGAAGGGCAAGAATAAGGTCGAAGAGAGTCAAGAATCTGATCCTTTGTTAAAGCTCGTTGATGATTACGAAGATGGAGAGTTCCGTCCAGGAGGCGAGGATGATGATCCGAGCGAGGATCTCGAAGAAAATGAGGTTGAGAAGCGCAGCATCGGTGAGGGTGCCTTTGTCAGAATTTTCAAACCCAAGCTCACCTCTGAGGTCGTGACCTCGAATACGTCAGAACTTCCTGCTAAGGAAACCTCCTGTTGTTTTTCGAAGAAAGATCGCGTTTATCTTGAGACGGCGTTTGGGAAATATCTTCCAAAAGGGTTTTCGATCGTCATTCCTTCTTATTCCGATCGTGCTACCGAGCCCCCAGCTGGCTGTCAATCGTTTTACGAGGGCCAATTCTCCTGTGGTCTACGTATTCCATTCATTCCCCTTATCAGAAATGTCCTTTCTTTCTTTTCGCTGTCCCTCGCTCAACTTCTCCCGCACTCCGTCGCCTACATAGTGGCATTCAGCGCTCTCATGGAGGCAAAAGGAGAAGAGGCCTCTTTTAGTAACTTTTGGCATACTTTCCGAAGGGAATTGAATAAGGGCTCCAATGCGGGGTTCGTATCCATTCTCCAGAGGTCGAAACGACCTTTTCTTACTAAGATATCAATGAAAAAGAGTATAGGCTGGAAGAGGAGATTCTTCTTCGTGAAAGGTCCCGATGTTCCTGTGTCGGAAGGTAGTTCAAAGACTAGACCATATCGATGGGATGGCGCAGATTCTTGGTCGTATGGTTCTCGCAAAATAAGAGAAAAGCTCAGACATCGTCTTTCTGATGAACTCCTGGATCAGTTGCAGTCTAACCCTTACCAGACTAGATTCCTGATTCAGGAAGGCGTTTTGCGATTGGCCGGGTTGAGTCAGTGTAATTATCCTACTCCGGCGATTAAATACCCTAGACAATCTTCCGAAGGATTCCTCCTGCGAACCTCTAGTGTTCCGACCCTTGCTCCTCTTTCTCTGGGTATGCTTCTTATCTTTAACTTACTTTTGGGTTTTATTAAACAATTCTCCTTGTTTAAACTCGTGCCCGATTCGTATTATCCTCGCAGGTCGAGTTGTCGAGAAATTCCGAATCTCCACTGCCGGCCCGGTTGAAGATAAGCGATTTTATTTCGATCCGTTACCTTATGCCTCCGAAGAAAAAACGGACATAGACAATTTTGGTAGGAGTTCAATTGTCATACCATCTTTGATTCCTGACTTAAGAGGGGTTGGCACTATGAGTTCCCTGAATTCTGCCACGGCCGGACCTCTTCGATCGTTATTCTCCCCTGATACTTCCGCTCTTTCGTCTGTCGGCTACAGTCAACATTCCTGGAATCGGATTCAGGGTATTCAGGAATACGAGAAGCTTCTGGGCCAGAAAAGAAATGCCGAACACCCAGGGCCCTCGAGGAGGATAAAACCCTTTGGCGTGAGTTCTGCTTCTGTCCCTTGTCGAGAAGGTAGGTCGGAGCCTGATGTAGCAGACTTTATGGACGAGCATTTTCGTAGTAGCAGAACTGCTGGATATCCTGAGGATGGTACCATTATGACCGATCTGGATATGAATGGGGAGAACGAATTCGACAAAGCCACTAGAATCTTTATGGCTAGTCGGTTTAAACGGGATATCCTGCTTCATTCCATCAAAGGGGATTTTGAGGTTTTGAGTGATTTCTCCAGAACGTATCACGCGGTAAATACTCGTCTTTTGACTGTGTTCTTTCTTTAGAATTCCTAGTTTTACCCATCCTCGAAAATGTCTTGTAGGTCGGGGATTTATTCGCCCTTCAATCCTATCGTCTGGCGTTACTAGAGCAGGAATCGCAGGACGCTCATGATGCATATGCCCAGATTTTTGCTGATAACCAGGCCATTCGATCTCAGCTGGCGGAGAGTCAGCGAGAATTGTGCCAAGTAAAGAAGGAGCTCAAGGAAGCGACTACGAAAAATTCCTCCTCCGTAGAAGAAGATTTACTAGCATCTGTTAAGGAGAGAAGTGCCCTCGAGGAGGAGCTAAAGAAGATAAAGGTTGAACTCGAGCTAGCGAAGCAAGACTCCGAGCGTGCGTATGCCCAAGGCTGGGAAGAAGCCGAGATCCCTGCCATACGATAATTCCTGGAATCCCCTGTCTTGGACCCCTTAGTTCAAAGGAAAATGGGAGAAATTCTTCAGACGATCTTTTATAAAGGGGTTCAACAATTGGTCGCGGCCAAGAAGATTCCGGATGATATAGACGAGTACTATAAGCACATGAACCCTTTTAAGAACGCTGAAGGGAAGGATTACAAAGCTTCCTCTCTACCCAAGACGGATACTAATTGGCAAAATCATCGCTTTGCCCCCTTAGTCGAGGAGTACGGCATTCCGATGCCTAACCCTGATGTGCTCGAGCGTTTCACCGATTATCCTCCCGTGTCGGAGGAAAAAAGCGAAAATGTCGACATAGGCGATGTATCGGATAAAGAAGGCGATCGAACTCTTGACCAAACCAAGTAATTGCTCCGCCTGACTTTCTATTTAGCGAATTATCGGAGCCGATCGTGCTGGAAGGGGCGATTCATAGTTTTGTAGTTAGGAACTAATCGTGTATATCCATGTAACTCATTTTTGTAAACGGATTTGTTTCTTTTTTGATTTGACTGCTGTAATTTGTAAATTCCGATCTTTCTAATATCCAGTTACCATTTTAATTTTCAAGGTTCGATAACTCTATGCTCGGATATCGCCCTTTCCATACGGGGTTTTCCTTTAAAGGTTGCGTCGATCCATTATCGTAATCACAGGGCGTAGTGTCTATAAATATTAGGGTTTCTTTTCATTATTCATACGACATCTTGCTTATAGAGATCGGAGCTTTTTGCCATATCTTCTGCCTTCTTCGAATCCCTTTAAGAGTAATAGTCCGAACTGTAGGTCCCAAATCCGCTTATCATGGAAAACGTATTAGGGAAAGCTATCGATCCCAAATTGTTATTTGGCGGTTCGAAAAATAAGAATCCGAGCAAGGAGCAGAAAGTTGCCAAGGAGGCCAAAACCTCCAAATCTTCTTCCAAGACCTCAGTGTCTTCCCCAAGAGCTCCTAAAGGGGAAGACAGCAAGAAAGAGAAAAACATTTCTTCAAAACAAAACAAGGGCAGCTCTAGCAAGTCAATTTTGGACGAGGAGCTCGAGGCTACGCTCGGGGGTTCTTCCCCGAAGGTAGTTGATTCTCCGAGTGAAGATCCTGTTCGAGAGAAGACTCCTATTCCTTCTTCGAATAAGAGGCCTTATTTCGATGGGGTCAATCCCATTGAGGCTTTGCAAAATCTTGCTATCGGTAGCAAGTCATCTTCCGATACTTCGACCGCTCCTCCCGCAGTGAATTTCAGCAAAAAATCCAAGTTAGAGATTGGCGGAGGGGCCTCTGCTGAAGCTTCAGGAATTGATAATCCTCCCCGACCTCTTGTCGATTTCTCTCCTCCAAAAGTTGCTTCTTCCCTGCACGAGGAGTTGAAAGATGGATCTCCTTCTAAGGTTGATCCCATGGGTAACTTGTTGCAAGCTAACTTTACTTCTTCGGAGACTGACATACCCAAGGAGAGAAACGCATCCAAGGAGAGGAACATAGAAGAGTTGTTTGAGTCTGGGCAGCACTTCCTTTTTCAGGTGTGCATTTATTTATTCTTCCTTTCTTTCTCCTCTCCTTCCCTCTTAAAACAGGCCGGACAAGACTTTATTGAGCTTAAAACATTTGCTGAGCGGGAGACCAGTCATCGTGCTGCTATTTCCCTCGAGCTGGAAGAGAAGAAGGCTGAATTCGACCGTGTCTCCGCGGAGAAGCTTGCTCTAGAGAGGGAGAAGTCTGTTAAAGAAAGTGGAGAGGAGATCCTCAAGCAGCTGAATGAGGAGCTCGAAAAACTGAAGGGTCTTCACGAGCAGGAGAGGCAGGAATTCACGCGTCGAGAAAAGGAGTACGAGCGGGAGAGGCAAGAATTCGCACGTCGAAAAAAGGAGGCTTTCGACTGTGGATATGAAGTTGGACGCGAGGCTCGTACTGCTGAGCTTCGGAAAATTTTATCCGATAATAAACTCCTCTAAATGTTTTATTTATTCAGATCTGCTGTATGACTATATATTTATTTTCTTTCGTGTGATCATGAACAATTTTAGATATTTTATCCCCTCTGATTTGTAATAATTTATTTGCTTCTCGTATTGCTTGTTCTTCTGTGACTTGATGAGTTCTTTTCTATCTATGCTTTGTTTGCCTTCTTCACTTGGCCTTGAGCTCGTGATTCTCGATCTGTAATCTTGGTATATCAATTTTGCTTAATTTTCAAAGTATAACATTCTTTCTTCCCGCTGAAATTTCCGGGAAGCGCAGTAGCCTTTCAATCTTGATCGTTCCTTTCGCTTTTTTGGTAGCCGTTGGATTTCGAAAGTAGTATCTATAAATGTTGCTCTTCGTTTTTCAGTGGCTCTTCGTTTTTCATAAGAGATTTTTTAAGGATAGATTTCTTCGATCATGCTGAGTAAAAGATTTCGTTGCATGACTCAGCGTTTTGAAATTCGAATTAGGACTCATTTCGCATACCGTAGCCAAATTTATGTTTCGAACTCGACTAGGGTATCTGCAGGCGTTTAGTATTTCGACCTTGAAGACCGAGCAGCCTTATTGCTGACCATCCACGACCCCGATAGCTCCATCGACCCTCTATGTTCGGGGGGAAGATGTGAGTATTAAAGTTTTTGCGAGGACGTTCAGCAGTTCGTTCGGCTTTTCTGGAAGATGTGAGGAGGTGATGCTTCGAGGATCGAGTTCCGCAAAAAGTATTCACATCACACCTAGAAAATGATGCATCCGCCTCTTCTCTCTTAAAAAACTATAGAAAGGATAGAATACTGTTGGCTTGACGGGCTGTTCTCTTTCGAATAAGGACACTATCGTCAGCCGAAAATTTCATAGGATTACCTGCTCATGAAGGTCTTCTTATGTTTAGACACATAGATTAATTTTTTGTCGATATCTCAATATTGTATTAGCTTTAAAAGATTAGTTCGAGATGTAACAGGAGTTGCTATCTTTGCAACTTGCAATATATCGAGCTTCGGAAATAATAATATTCCTTGACCGAATCTCTTTAGCCATTCTTCTATGTTTTAATTATGTATTCTGCCAATCTCAGTCGATTTTGGACAAGTTGATAATGCTTTCTTGATTAGTTGAAATCCGAACTTCCCTTTCTTGTTTTAGTTGATGATAGGAATCAAAAATGATGAATACATTGAGCGTTCTTAGTTTTGACTTTTTCTTTATTCATCTATGGTATTCCCGAATATTTAGGAGGCGTAACGGTCGGCGCATTTACTGCTCATATCTTAGCCGTCCAAATTTGGTTTGGGAATGATCCCTAATTCGTTGGGAATCTGTGTGCATCGCCACCGTTTATTCAAGGAGATCTCCCTCGTTGAAATGGGATCTTTCCGCCTATAAATACCTCTGAGTTTTCCTTCGTATTTTTTACTTGTTTGTAATCATTTTGTTCGATCATCATGATCGTACTTCTGCCTCCATCGACCACCTTTATATTCCAATGGTTCTCAACCATAAAAATGTTCGAGATTCGGACTAGAACTCTCTTTTTTAGCCTCTTCGCTATCCAAAAACGGAGAATAATTTCGACTAGGGTATCGACAGGCGAAAAGGATTGCGACTGGGGTACCGGCAGGCGACCAGCTCTCTCTGATTCCAACCATTTGAGTCTGGTTCGAAATCCTGTATCCTGTTAACCCGGCCGGTCGGGTAGTGGGTCAACTGCTGGAGGAGTTTTCCTGCACTCGATCTCTACTTCTTCAAGATGTTTCTTGAAAAATGTGGCCTCTGAGATTGCATGGAATAATTTCTTTAGAGATTGCTTCCATGTATCCCGATCCGGTCCAACGTTAATCAACTGTTGAGGGAGCGATGGATGAAGGGTAGAAGTGTTATCCTAACCCCGCCTTCCTCCTCTGATCATCGTCAACAGTTTATAAATTGGGAGCGATAACGAAGCTCGAGGTGTACATTTTGTAGATGGTTCTTGTAGTAGGATTTAATGTAAAATCTCATCTTCGCTCGATATTCTCCATTATTGTAATCACAAGTTCTCATGTAACTGTTTGAAAGATCATAAATGAAACATTTGCTTCCTTTGTCAATTTGGTTTGTTAATTCGTAGGATCGCTTTATACACTGCTATCGAGCATCAAGCTCTTCATAAATAAGCGCTATTTTACAGCGACCGCGGTAGGTGTTTTGATAGTAAACGATAATTGACATCCTTCGATCATCGATATTCAGATAATCGGTAATAATAAAAGATAACTAATAATTGATGTTCTTCATTGATTTCATTTTCCGCTAGAGTGACTGAAGATTGATAATACGTGAATGATAATAGGCAGGTCAGCGGATCTTGATCGCTCTATTCCGAGACAGAATATTATTGGAATTTTTCGGTGTAAACGATAACTCGCACTTACGGTCTTAGCAATGGTTTTCACCCATTTGACAGTTCCGACCTAAGGGGCATAGCAGAGGCTTTCACCCGTTTAATAATTTCGATCTAAGGGGCATAGCAGAGGCTTTCACCCTTAGTCGTTTTCAGAGCGTTTTTAGCTCGAGGGTCATAGCAGAGGCTTTCACCCGTTTAATAATTTCGATCTAAGGGGCATAGCAGAGGCTTTCACCCTTAGTCGTTTTCCGAGCGTTTTTAGCTCGAGGGTCATAGCAGAGGCTTTCACCCGTTTAATAATTTCGATCTAAGGGGCATAGCAGAGGCTTTCACCCTTAGTCGTTTTCAGAGCGTTTTTAGCTCGAGGGTCATAGCAGAGGCTTTCACCCGTTTAATAATTTCGATCTAAGGGGCATAGCAGAGGCTTTCACCCTTAGTCGTTTTCAGAGCGTTTTTAGCTCTAGGGTCGTAGCAGAGGCTTTCACCCGTTTAATAATTTCGATCTAAGGGGCATAGCAGAGGCTTTCACCCTTAGTCGTTTTCAGAGCGTTTTTAGCTCTAGGGTCGTAGCAGAGGCTTTCACCCATTAATAATGAATGTAAATAATAGAAACTGATATTAGATGAATGTAGATCCCGAACACCAGAATAATAGCTGAGTAGAGATTGACCATACTAGCACCCAACGAGCAGGTGGGCATACTGAGGAAATGAATTTCCATTAAACATAATTTCGATCGAAATACTCCTAAGGAAACGATAGTCTTCCGCGGTTGAGATAATAGACGGAAAACAAGTAGATGGATGATAGATAATCAATAGGTCCAAGACTTAATGAATAATCCTTCCGTCTTAATAGAAAATATTCCTCGCGAGGTTCTAATTCGTTCGAACTAATACCCCTTGCTGTTCCGAATGTTTCCAATTCTGTAATAAGCATTGACCTTTTCCCAACGGTCCCTCTTTATCGGGAAACGCAACAGTTCTTAGATCTTGTCCCTCCGTTATGCGAATTTTCTGCCGTTAGATTCCTTTTACTTTTCTCTATAAAAGGCTACCATTCCTCAGAAACCATTTCATTCGTTGTGTTGGCATCTCATTCGTCTCATCATGGCGACTAAGATTATTATTTCAATAATTCTCTTATTCGAGGTCAGATTTCGAACGATTTTTAAGTGGAGTAATATTCGAGCAAAAAGAACACTATTTCAACCTTCGCTTAGGGTATCGGCAGGCAAATATAATCTCCATCTGGAAGGCCAATAAGCCAGATCTATGGAGCTTGTAGGTTATAGCATAGGTCTTCGATTAGGGACCTATTGCCACAATGCATTTAGGAAGACGTACATGGGCGGGAGTCCTAAATAATTTATTTACTTGATGAGCCGGACGCTCGATCCTTCGTCTTCGGAGATCCATAGATAAAGTTGAGAGCCTGCGGGTCCAAAGGAGATTCCACGGTTGGAACCAAATCATCCCGAATAAACGATAGGAGAGAAGACCGTAAATTCTTTAGATTTGTAGAAAGTAATATCGTTCTGATGTAATATGAAGGTTTGAGCTATGCTCGATATGTATTTCCCATCTTTTGTATTTTCCGAGATAATATGAATAGATTTCTTTTCTGTTTCGCTGATAGACATAAATTCTCATCTTCAATATCTCCATTTCAATCCTCCATAAAGAAATAATCAGACACCATTTGCTTGAATAAAAATTTTAGTGGCCCTAAAATCAATAAAGAAAATCTGGTAATTGAAAATTGGTAGTGTCGAATGGTCGCATAACTTTGCAGGTCGATATTCCTGTTCGGATCGTCCGATTACGATTCTTGCGAATCGAACAGCGTTACTGGATTGTAAAAATACCTAAACAGATAGAACTTGAGCTTTTAATTACCACCTTTTCACAGTAAAGCCATCAAAATGTCACACTGATTTGATGTTTAGAATGTCATAACTTTTCCTACACGCCCCTTTAAACCGTGTGTCCTTCTAACCAAACAGGACCTCATCTCTCGGGAAATGTAACAGTCAGTTTATTTATCGCCTATATCCCAACCATCCGTGAACCGTTATCTGGACCGTCGGTTCCCAAGCTTGATTGCTATATATAGTTCCCCTTTAGTGATCTGATATTCTTCATTTTTATCATTACATTTTGTCCGACCAATATGGGTCGAACTCCACTTTCGATTCATTTAGCTTCCGGAAAGATGGAATTTGAGATAAGAACCCGAACCTTACTTTTCGACCTCAGTCCTCTTGATGTAATCTTCGCTTAGAATATCGGCAGGCAAAAGGAATTGCGCTTAGGATACCGGCAGGCAACCTACCTTCCTAGATATACTATGTCTCGGGTAGGTTAGCACTCCGGTTTTCTGACGCAGTATTTGATCGGGCAGCTGGCTTATCTGAGAGGAGTTCTTTAAGTCTGAGGCATCAGCTTCCTCGAGGGCTTTCTTGAAGTATAGTTCCTTCGAGCTTGGTTGGGGTGCCTCCGCTGAAATAATCCTCTGCTGCGCCGATTCGGATCGGTCGGTAGATAATGATTGATTTCGACAATCATTATTTACAGATGAAGACCTAAGGTCGGTTTGAAGTCCCGAAGAGAAGCTCCGATCCGGCTTTCACTTAGTACGAAGACGGATGTGCGACACGTGGCGAGTGATTACCAAAAAGAATCACTGCCGAGTTCTGTATCTGGGGCGACCTTATGGGAGGAAGACCGAGCTTGGAACAAAGATATTCATAGAACTTGTAATAGAGTAGGGGTGATTTCATTGTATTCCTCGAGCTCGAACCTTATTCGAAGCCGAGTTTGTAACTCTTTATCTTTAAAATAAAAACTCTACTTCTTACTCGAATCTCTTTGTTTTCTCTCCTTCGTCTCTTCTATTTCTTTGTTCGAGTTTTGATACGACTTGTTGTGATGTTTATAATGCTTAAGAACAATTATCCGATTGCCGATAAATGATACTGAGTTGCGTTTAATACGAAGATCGGAGAAATAAACTCTGAGTCTTGAACGAGTCGTAATATCATAGACTCTTATGATCGAATCAATGAGATCGATAATCATGAAACTAATCCAGTTATAAATAGAAAAATGACCCATCATGGAAAATAAATCCTATGCGGGAGTATACGAGATGAACACGAGCACCATAAGATTCTGGTCGTGGAATCGTCTTAGAAATACCATGGCAAAGATGTTAATGAGTCTCATACCATGGGTCGTTAGGCTATCGTTGATCGGATTATGTGCTCCCGTTGCATAGGAGGCTTCTGCTCCGACACCTGTATTTCTCCTCATAGTAGGCATATTTCGATCTAATACTCGAGCAGGGCCCCACGGTGGGCGCCAATTGATCTTACGTGGTTTCGTTAGTTCGATCAAGGGTGGGATATATCGCGATGATAATAAAATTAAAAGGAAAGTAAAGACCAAATGTAATTGTATTCGAGTTAATTGAGTACAAGTACAAATATTTAGGGTCCTACTCGAGCATTATTGGATGCCGTACAAGCTAGAGGGTGAAATACATAAGATCCTAAGCCTATATTTCCAAGCGGTTCCGAGCAGTAGCTTCGAGGAGGGAGCACCTGGAAAATCGTGTCCTGTATCATAAATGCATGGGGTATTTATAGCCGAACAGATGGGCTTGGGGCCTGGGCTCGGCCCAACAGTGTCCTTCGATCTCCGGTTCTCTTATGTGCTCGGAATAATCATCTTCAAGCTTAGGTTCGGCTCTTGGTTCCTGGGGATAGGATTCGGTGCTATTCGAACTGCGTTGAGGCTAGAAAGACAGGGAATCCGAATTACCCCTCATCATCAGCTAATTGCAACTCGTCTGTTAGACAATCAGCACTGTGATTTTGAACGGCACTTGAGTTAGCAGCTGAACTTAGATTAGGTAGTATGATGGGAACATATTCTTCATTTCTTCCAATGTCTAGCTTCTGTAAATCAGTAGACAGATCTTGATTAACACTTTGATTCTTTTCAGAAGATTGACTTGGCTCATCAAATACTACATGGATAGATTCTTCTATTAGTAATGTTCTTTTATTGAAAACTCTATAGGCCTTACTAACAGTTGAGTATCCTACAAAAACAGCTTCATCAGCCTTTTCTGCAAATGCAGTAAGGTGATTTTTCCCATTATTCAGTACAAAACATTTACAACCAAAAATCTTAAAGTAATGAATGTTTGGTTTTCTATTGTTCCAAACTTCATATGGAGTCTTGTTCTGATTTTTGTTGATCATGCATCTGTTCTGAGTAAAGCATGCTGTATTTGTTGCTTCTGCCCAAAATCTTTGTGGCAGCTTGGCTTCAGCTATCATGGTCCTGACAGCTTCTTTTAGTGTTCTGTTTCTCCTTTCAGCAACACCATTCTCCTTTCAGCAACACCTTGGTTTCACTTTTCTTCTTCATGAAAATCACACAAGTATATCTTGAATAGTCATCCACAACAGCTAGGCAGTATTTCTTTCCACCATTGCTGACTGGATCAATGGGTCCAAACAAGACCATATGTAGTAGCTCCAATATTCTTTCTGAAGATTGATGCTTCTTGTTTTTAAAGGATGACTTGATTTGTTTACCCTTCTGACATGCGTCACAGAGCTTGTCTTTGCTCATGACTGCCTTTGGAATCCCTTCTATCAGATCATTCTTGATTAATCTGTTTATGGTCTTGAAGTTTAGATGATTCGTTCTCTTGTGCCATAGCCAACTGACTTCACTTGGTGCAGATGCCACCAAACAAACACTTGAATTCTTGTCAACAGAATCCCAGTCGACTATGTAGATATTTCCCTGTCTTCTTCCAGATAAAATTACCTTCTTTGTACCAATCTGTTCAACATAGCACTTATCTGTTGAGAAGATGACGGAATATCCTTTGTCACAAAATTGACTTATGCTCAGCAGATTATACTTTAGGCCTTTAACATATGAGACGTCAGATATCTCTATGTTTCCCTTGATTAATCTTCCTTTAGCTTTAATCTTGCCTTCTTTGCTGTCTCCAAATGTAACACTTGGACCATCCACAGCAACTGCATCAGTCAACTCATGTATGTTTCCACACATGTGTCTTGAACAACCACTGTCCAAGTACCAAATCTTCTCTACTTTACTCCTACTCCTAATCCTAACCTACAAAACAAAAGTAAGATTGTTTTAGGTACCCTTATTGAGAGGGTCCTGAAGGATTAGTTCCACCTTTGACAACCCAAGATGATGAAGTCTTAGGCTTCTTAGGTTTCTGGGTTTTTACAGGAGCATGAACAGTTTCATTTTTATCATAAGTATCAGATAAGTCATGTTGATGATCAGTATGATAAGAATAATGTTCATAAGCAGGGTAAGGTGCATGATATGCAGGATATGCATGCATTGGATGAGGTGCATGATACATAGGATGATATGCAGCAGGTTGCACATAATATGACTCATTTCCATACCAAGCATTTTTATTTTTCTTGTTTTTATGCTTCTTTGGTTTACTAGATGCTTGCTCAATTGATTTTGACTTAGTTTTACCACTAGTCTGATTGACTTTAGCTTTATCAGCAGACTTCTTAGGACTCTGCTGTTTGGTCTTACTAGTCTGATTTCCTACACTAGGCTCTTTGCTCTTTTTAGCCTTAGGAGATTTCTTCTCCTTTAACACATTCTCATGTGAAGTAGGTCTAGCAGTCTGAACATAAAGAATGACCTTACTGTTGTCAGCTGATATGAATTTTTCAGTATGGTTCAATTTTTGCTTTTCCTGTTCTAAAGGTATCTTCTGTTTACTAGATGTGTGCGTGGATGCAACAGATGATTTTTCATGAGACTCAATAACTTTTTCAAGTTCCATGATTTTTCCTTTATAAACTTCACATTCAGCTTTCAGAGACTCATGTTCTTGCTCAAGCTGTTTATATTCAGCTGATTCCTTTGGCTTTTCAGCTAAAAGTTTCAGTGAATTATTTTGCTCTTTTAGCAATATCATCTCTTCCTTAAGCTTTTTGTATACTTCAGCAATACCAGTATTGTTAAGCATCATTTGTTCAAATGAATTGAATAATTCATTGTCAAGAGGAGTTACCTCATCCTCAGAGTCATCAGATTCCTTTGTCATTAGACAGAGGAGAGCAGGTTTTTCTTCATCAGACGATTCTTCATCAGACGTGTCTGAATCTGAATCAGATGAGTAGACAGCAGCAAGCTTTTCTGCTTCAGCCATCATTGCCTTGCCTCTCTGATGCTTTCTTTCTTTTCTCATTTTCTTCTCCTCCTCAGTGTACTTTTCTGCTTTTGGATATGGGCAGTCTTTGATGAAGTGTCCCAATTTCCTGCAGTTGTAACACATTAGTTTTGCTTTATAATCATCTTTATCTTGAGAAGAAAAGTTAGGTTTAGAAGTAGAAGCATTGTTATATTTGTTCTTCATTTTTCTCTTGTAGAACTTCTTGAAATTGTTCATAAGCAATGCTACATCTCCAGCAGTGTACTCCTTTTTGTTGAGTATTGTGGCTTCATCAGATGAGTCCACTTCTATATTTCTTTGAGCTGGTCTTCTTTGATTTTCAGCAGTAACCAGTGCAGCTGTGGGTCCTGAAGTTGAGGTTTCTTCAATTCCCATTCTTGGCAGTTTATACTCATAAGCCTTGAGTACGGAGAACAGCTCTGTAAGAGAAATCTTGCCCAGATCTCTTGATTCTTCCATTGCTGTCACCTTCATGTTGAACTTGGAAGGTAGAGCCTTTAGTACTCTGACGGTAATCTCTTTGTCAGTCAAGGTCTTTCCCAGCTTTAGAACTTCATTTAATGTTCTGGTGAATCTGGTATCCATCTGATCAATGGTCTCTCCAGATTTCATCTTGAAGTTATCCAGCTTCTCCAAAGCAACACTGAGCTGATGCTCTTTTATGGCATCATTGCCTTCGCTCATGTCTCTGACTTTGTCCCACATCTCCTTTGCAGTTTTGCAATGTTTGACCTTGTCAAACCGATCATTATCCAGGGCTTTAGTCATGATGAATCTCCCAACTTTATCTAGATTGTAAAGCTTTATTTCTTCTGGAGTCATCTCATGAAGGTCTTTTTCCACAACCGTATCAACTTCATTAATTTTTATGGTCTTTGTGAATCTGAATGGACCCTTAATGATACATGTGTACATGTTATCATTATAAGCAGCTAGGAAAATCTCCATTCTAATTTTCCAGTCCTCAAAGGACATACCAGCAATGTGGGGAACATGACTGATACAATCCATTTTTCAAAAAGTTTTGATTTTTCAAAAGATGCTCTTTTGAAAATTTTGAAAACCCTTGAAAAACACTTGGATCAAGCTCGTTGATCAGGCAGCTGATTCTAATGAACCACCTGCTCTGATACCACTTGTTGGTCCCAAGTGGTCAGAAGAGGTTTAGAGGGGGGGGGTGAATAAACCTCTTCAAAAAATTTCTTCAATTTTAACTTTAAAACTTTTACCCTAACTGAACAGACTAAGCTGATCAGATCAGTTAGTTACAATTCTGCTCGTGAACAAATCTTTGAACAGTTTTGTTGACCACTCGTCTGATGGTGACTTAGCTGATTTTGTTAAAATCAGTTTTAATACTTAGAGTACTTGCAACGGATTTATAAAGTGTTTTTCACAAGTAGTCTTAGCAGTTTGAAAAATGTTTCCCCAGTTTTGTAAACTCCTTTTAAATCCTTTTTCAAACAGTTAACTTAATGTGTTTTATGCAATCAGTAAATATGCAAGTTTAAAACCACAGTAAAAACACAAAGAATTTTTATAGTGGTTATATGGATAAAAATCCTTTAGTCCACTCTTCCAGATCACTTAGATTCTGGGTTATACTATAATCACACAGATTACAATATTTCTCCACTTATACCAAGACAACTAATGAAAATGCTATAAGCTCACAATAGAAAATCACTAAGAAATTCTACTCTCTGAAGTTTGATCACTCACAAAGATGGATCACAACTCCGCACAACACTCTTGTTTACAAAATCACTCAGAAGATGTATTTTTCTTGATTCTTCAACTCTGCTTTCGTCAACAAATGACTAAGCTGATGAGTGAGCTGTTCTTGAGACTTAAAGAATTTTGCTTTGAAAATTTCTCAGAGATTGTGTTGTTTCTTTCTTCTTTGTCTCTTTCAGCTATTTATACTTGAGGATTGAAAAGTGTCCGTTGAAGAAAGACAAGATTCAAATTCCTCGAGTACTGGTCCTTAAAATCTGCGAACGGCTCTTTTGCAGTCTGTCCGTACTGTAAACAGTACTATTCTGCAGGCAGCATTAAATGCACCCAGCTGATGCGAAGCAAGTCTTCAATCATTTGTCTTAAATAACCTCGTACTTCAGCATTTATTACTCCAAGGGGCATTTATTACCGTTGGGAACACTTCATGATCTTCTTCACTTGGCTGACGAAAATGCAAGTCTGATGGCGAACTCGGCTGATCTCAAACTTGAACAAATCTGATTTGAGTCGGCTGATCTTCATCAGTCTGATAACTTTACTTCAGCAGATCAGAAGTCTTGGACCTTGAAACTTTGACTTTTCTGATGTCTTCTTTACTTAGTCAAAATTCCTTCCAAAGGGATCATCAGCTAAGTTACTCCATACTTAGCCAATTTTGAAGTTTTGGAATGCATCAAAACCTCCCTTATCAATTTGTCTTCAGTGCCTTCATCTTCATCCTTATCCAACAGGGATCCAGTTGTTCAAAAGCCTCCAAACGAAAATAGAAACTGAAGGCAAGACAAGAGAGTTCCACACATGCTTCATCAACAAATCAACTGGCTTCTTAAGTCTAGTAAAATTCCAAGCACTTTTGATATTGAACAAACCATCAGGAGTGTGCTTCCAAGTAATCACATCATGTTCATTCAAATCAATTTGCAGTAAGACAATATCACTCACCCCATCAGCAAGCTGGCAGGAAAGGAGAAAATCCACATTCCATTTGTCATGCATAAAGAAATCACAAACTCTAAGGTTATCAACTGGGAGATTAGGAATACGCAGATATTTTAAAGGCCTGTCACTGATCCAATGATCATGCCAGAAAGATATATGCCCATTTCGTAACCCCCAGAAGACATTCTCAAAAAACAAGTCTCTAACCTTACACATACGCTTCCACACTTGAGATTTATATCTGGCAATCAAAGCAGTATAGAAATGGTGGGACTTTGTATATTTCTGTACCATGAATCTAGACCAAATCCAATCATTTTCCCTAACCATCCACCAAAGCTTGTAGGAAAAGGCATTAGCAACATCAGACAATCTCCTAACCCCTAGACCACCTTCCAAAGAGGGAAAACATATATTCTTACAGGAAGACCAGTGGATCTTCTGACCACTGATCTTACTCCAGAAGAATCTAGCAAAGAGTCTCTCAAGCTCAACTAACAGCCTAGTGGAGGGAAAGATGACCTGTAATGTATAAGTGGGAATAGAAGTGAGCACACTTTTCAAAAGCACAAGTTTACCACCAGGGGAGAGGGAATTGGTCTCCCAACCAGTCAGACGAGATCTAATCTTAGCCAATAAGGGGTCAAAAAGAGCCATGTTTTTCTTCCCTTTAAACAAAGGGGCACCGAGGTACTCTAAAGGAAGACTATCCATAAGAAAACCAGAAATGGTTTTAATATGGGCCCTAGCTCTCCTATGACAACCCTTCCCAACAATAATCTTACTCTTCTGCGGATTGACAGCCTGTCCAGACACCCGAGAGTAGTAATCAAGAAAGTGCATGATCTTAGTAATGGACCTATATGTGGAATTTGCGAAAATTATGCAATCATCCGCATAAGCTAAGTGAGACACACAAAAACCCCCATTAGTGAAATACTGAATATCAGGATGGTCAAGAAACAGTTTATTAAGACCCCTAGACAAAAACTCCGAAGCCAAAATAAACAAAGTGGGAGAAATGGGATCTCCCTGCCTAACCCCTCTCCTAGAACGAAAGAAACCAGCAGGGTGGCCATTAACAAGAACAGAGGAGTAGGTATGTTCAACAGTGCATCTAAGAAGGGCTATAAAGTGGTCAGAAAAACCAAACTTCCTACGCACAGCAAATAAAAAATGCCAGTGGACTCTATCATATGCTTTAGCCATGTCTAGTTTGATAATCATATTACCATTTTTAGCACTAGGGTGATTAATTTCGTGCACCAGCTCTTTAGCAAGCAAAATGTTATCCGCAATGAGTCTATCATGCATAAAACCAGACTGATTTTTGGAAATGAGTTGTCTCGACCAAGAAGGAAATTTTCTCATTGGAAATGAGTCTATCAATAAAGACAGTTGTCTCGACCAAGAAGGAAATTTTCTCATTGGAACCTCCGTCCATGGAGAATCATGTTATAAGCTTCAGCGATGCGGATAGACTTGCAGATGGTACCTGGGATGTGAATGATGATGATCCAAATTTTTCTATGGTCCTAACTCCGAGGATCACGAACTACGAAGTAAAGAGGGTCTTAATCGATAACGGTAGCTATGCAAATATAATCTCTTCCGAAGCCCTTGCTCGGATGAACCTCCAACATCCACGTCTGGATCGGGTATCTACTCCATTGGTCGGATTGGGTGGTTCTGAGATTGTTCCACTTGGAACTCTCGTGCTGAGCACAACTCTTGGGAAGAAACCAAAGAGCATAACCAGGATGGTAAAATTTTTCGCAGTAGATACACCCTTCGCTTACAATGACATATTGGGAAGACCTGTTTTAGACGAATTCAAGGCGGTTGTATCGACTTACCATCAAAAGGTGAAATTCCCAACCGTAGGTGGGGTTGGCGAAATGAAAAATGATCAATACATGGAATGGGAATGTTATAACACATCATTAGCTATCAAGCAGAAGGTTGAGCCTAAACTACCTATGAAAAGAAGGCTTATAGATTTGGAGTCGGGATCGGTCTCGAACATGCCGATCCCTGACTGCGACAAATTGTAAGGAAAGAAGGGTAAAAATGTGGACATGAGTGTACAAGCCACCGATCATAAGAAGGTCTCTTTAGTATCCGAATCACCAGAAAAAGTTACTAAGATAAGTACTGAACTAAGCGAAGGGATGGAAACTATGCTCATTGACTTTTTATGGAAAAATGTAGATGTCTTCGCTTGGAGCTCGGATGATATTGTGGGAATCGACCCGCGTGTGATCATGTACTCTCTGAACATAGATTCAAAAGCAAAACCGATAAGGCAAAAGAAACGTAATCATGGACGTGAAAAGGATAAGATCATCAACGCTGATGTTGATCGATTGTTAGCAGCCGGTCAGATAAAGGAAATCAAATTCACCGAGTGGTTGTGCAACGTAGTCTTGGTTTCTAAAGGAGACAAGGTCGATAATAAATGGAGAACGTGCAACGAATTTACTGATCTGAACAAATTGTTTCCAAGAGAACCTTACCAATTGCCCCGGATCGATATGTTGGTAGATTCCACTGCAGGACTTGTCTTCTTCAGCATGATGGATGCTTTCTAGGGATTCTATCAAATTTTTGTGAACGAAAGGGATCAAGACAAGACTGGATTCATTATCGAGCATGGAGTTTATTTCTTCATCGTCATGCCGTTTGGCTTGAGAAATGCCTGTGCGACCTATCAAAGGTTAGTGAAAATGATGTTCAAAGAATTGATAGGAGAAATCATGGAAATTTATGTGGATGACATGCTCGTGAAGAGCATGACGGAAGAAGACCACATCAAGCATCTCGATAGATGCTTCATAATTTTGAGGAAGTATGGTACGAAATTGAACTAGGGGTAGGCGTTTGGGTCGGGTTTTTTGGGACCCGTCCCGACCCGTTTGGGACAAAAAAATGGGTATTTTAACATTCGTGTTCGGGTACCCAAACTCGAAATATATTTTCGGTTTGGGTGTTGGGTATTAGATTCACACCCAAACGGGTATTTCAGGACCTGTTCAGGTATTTAAAAAAAAAAAGATAATTCATAGTAGAATTAATATGTTTAGCAGCTGAATATTATAATTGAACAATTAATAATATAATTCTATAATGTAGGAAAATATTTTATCTATCTAATATCAATGGTTGTTGCAACAATACTTTAATTCAGTTTATGAATGAAGCATATTTCATTTTATAAATATATGTGATTTTAATATATATTACAGACAGATGATGGTGTTTAAGTAAGTTTTTATGCACCTCAAATTAAATATCAATTTATTTAATAATTTATATGGCCAATTATGATTAATCCGCTACAAGTTTTATGAATATATAACTCATGATTCGAGTTAAATCTATCCTAATTAAGTAGTGAAGTTTATGACCCTTTGTTTATAAAGGAGAAAATTGGTAATAGATTTTGCCACGGATTTAAGTACTATTATATACTCCCTCCGTCCCAAAGTTTTTTATCCCTTTAGTTTTGGCACGAAGTTTTAGACAATTTGTTAAAGAAGTAAACTTTTGAAATTTTTTGAGAGAGAAAGGAAGTAATATTTTGGGACGTCCCAAAATAGAAATGAGAGCAAGAAAAGTGGGACGGAGGAAGTATATCCATATGAACTCAGAATTATGACGTAAGAGAAAAATTAAATGTTTCATAATTACCCAAGTTGATTGGGATCATCATGTATATCAACAAAAAAAAATCGGGTACCCAAAACCCAATACCCAAAAATTTCGGGTACCCGAAGTTCAGGCACCCACCAGATCGGGTCGGGTTTCGGGTGTGAAAATTCACTACCCGCCAGGTCGGGTACCCGACCCGCGCCCACCCCTAAATTGAACGCAGCAAAGTGTACTTTCGGTGTCAGATCCGGAAAATTCCTAGGATATTTTTTTCACGAACGTGGAATTGAGGTGAATCCGGAGAAAATCCGAGCAATCACCAAGCTCAAACCACCAAGAAAGCTCTCAGATGTCCAAAGCTTGGTAGGAAAAATCATTTCCTTGATCAGGTTCATCTCCCGATCAGCGGATAAGAGTTTGCCTTTCTTTAAGCTGTTGCGAAAGTCAAAGGATTTCGAATGGAGCGCTGAATGCGACAAAGCCTTTGAAGATCTCAAGGCGTATTTATCTTCACCACCGATGTTGGCTAAGCCCTCCGATGGCGAACCCTTATTTCTTTACATAGCTGTCTTGGAGGAGGCTATCAATTCAGTTCTGGTGAAAGTTGAGAAATCCGAGCACAAGCCAGTCTACTATTTAAACAAATTATTATAAGGCGCGGAAAATAATTACATATAGATTGAAAAGTTCGCGCTTGCTTTATTAGTGGCGCTTGAAGATTGAGACCTTACTTCCAAACTTATAAAATTATTGTTTTAACTAACCAACCCTTGAGACAAGTCTTATCTAAACCAGAAGCTTCGGGAAGATTGATAAAGTGGGTTGTGGAGCTCGGACAATTTGAAATTGAATATCAACCAAGAACAGCGGTCAAGGCTCAAGTCTTAGCAAATTTTATAGTTGAATCCACTGGGGCAGAAAACCCGAACGAAGGGAGTTCGTCTGAAGTGAACTCGATCGAAAAAATCAAGGAACTAATCTTGTTAATGCATGTGGACGGATCCGCAACCAGAGAATGAGGTGGAGCAGGAATTCATTTTCAAGGTCCTGACGGACAAAACTTGAACTATGCCATCACCCTGTATTTCGTTATCACAAAAAACGAAGCAGAGTACGAAGCTCTAATTGCGGGATTGGAGATGGCTTTGAAAGCAAAGGTAAAATCACTTAATGCACTTACAGATTCTTAACTTGTACATAGGCAGGTGAAAGGCCTTTATGAGGCCAAGGAGTTCAATATGATAAAAAAAAATACTTGAACAGATCTCTAGATTCAAAAAATCCGAGATCTAACCAATCCCAAGGGAAGAAAATTTATGGGCTGATTTATTGTCGAGATTCACGGGAACATTTGATGGGAAGAAGGAAAGAGTCATCACATGGCTACTTCCGAACACACCGGCCATTGATCTAGACGTCACCCCTAGTGTCAATATTATGGAGATTGATGAACAAAAGCCCTCCTTGATCGACCATTTCCTCAATTTGAGGCCCAGAGGCTCAAATATCGAGCTCCAATGTTCATCTTATTGGAAGATCAACTCTACAAAAGATCCTCCTCAGGGATTTTATTAAAATGTATTTCGGAAGATCAATATAATATTATTCTGAAGGAGGTCCACGAAGGAGAAGCTGGGAATCATTTGTTGGGATTCAGTAAGATAGACAACCCTACAGGCAGCGAAATTTATTAATTTTTTTAGGGTCTCTTACGGAATCTTGCCAGGATACTAAACTGGTTGTATATATATGAATACAAAATGACATAAATAACTTAGTTCTAAGTTATACCTGTCTCCTTGCAAATTCCTGCTGTCAGCGAAAAAGTCGTCTTTCTACCTTTGGTTGGTTCGATCCCAAGCTAGACCGAGCACCCCATGTGTTGCGCCTATACGAGTTGATACACCACAATATCACAAAAATTAATATATCCTAATCGGCTAGAACATAGGATATATTAAGATCTAGGATTAGAGAATGACTTAGGAGCAAAAACGAAAAGTTCTTCCTAATGGAAGAGGGAGTTCGGCCGATTTTAGGAGAGGGGGAGAGAGAGTTTTTCATGGACTTAGGCTTTTTGGCTCCTGGGTTGTGTGTATGAGATATGACATCAAGTCTACTATTTATAAGTATCTCATTATCCTAATCTTCCTAGAATTAGGACTCTAAGTCTTCTAACTCTCCTACATGGGGCATTTCCCTTTTAATTGGAAGACCAAGTCTTCTAATTAATTCGTGGCCCATACTTGATTTAATTAATTACTCTAAGTCTATTTAATTAAATATTCCCACAATTAATTAAATCCAATTTAATTAATTAATTCACGAATTAAATTCCAATTTAATTTATAGTCTTGATCCAATTCCAATCGACCCAGTCAACCCAATCGACCCAGTCGATTCATTCGACCTACTTGTTCTTCTTTTCCTCGATTTCACTTCATGTGTATTGTGTATGCCCCCGTAGGTTCACCACATAATTGGCCGTGGGTTATAATTAAATATTTAATTACTTATTCGAGTATGAAACACTCTGTCGACTGATCATTCCAAAATTAGCGCCTCTGCCAATTTGGGAATTCTCCCACACTCCACGGCCGATGGAGCCCAATCATTGGTGAATTAATTAAGTGAACTTTTTAACTCATTTACAATTTCCAAATACGACATAATCACTCCATCGATCGATCTCCCAGTTTCATAGGTTCGATTTTACTTCGTCTTGACCTTATGCATTCTGATCTCGAAATAATTCTCCTTGACATTATCTTTAAGAGCTACTTTCAAAAAGTCGTCAGATACATTGGACAAAGATTTTACCAGAATTAATTTCTCACAGAAATCGATAGGAGAAATTCCCAACCTATCAAGTCGAGTCAGCGGATCCTTTGTTGATGATATGAACCTGCATACGAGTCCCTCTATAGCCAATGTGGATACTGCCCAGCAAGCCAATATTAATTAGTTTGTTAGAGGATTGTTTTCTTATGGTTTATAATCAATACGTCTGTTTATTTATAGTACGTAAATTATACAATGGCCAACTTCATCTCTCGCGAACGTATCTAAGCGATTGGATGAAATCCTAAGGTCACATTAGACTATGGGACGATTCACTTCGGTATTGAGTGCAATCATGAAACAGTCTCTAAGGTCGTGATCTTAAACACGTTCGAAGTCATAGATTCCGAACGAGACGGGGTATCGAAGGAATCGCTAAGACTTGTATTATTATGCATGATTCACATAGAGTGAATTTGTAGAGTTTCATGAACAAGACATTTGATGTCAGTGCATATGACTAGGTGGTTTGATAGGGGATCGAGCGCATCGAACTACCAGAAAGAGAAACCCATTGTGGAAGCGCATGTCGCATGTCGGTGATGGGATGTTTCTCAAGGCTTATAATAGTGTACGATTTAGTCCTTGGACTTGAGGTGCTAGGGCGAATTCGGTGCATGAGTGTGCGTACTTAGATATAGGTACTGGTCACGTATCCTGACCATAATGGGCCTAAGTTTAGTGTGTATAGTTGTGTACGCGAGTGGTTAGGACTAAGAAAGGATCTATCGAATCATCCTGATAAGGTGGGAGAATTTTCTGTACGTTCTTAGATAATAGATTCCGAGAAACCCACGGCCGTGTTTAGTGACGGATTTGGAAAGGAGTTTCCAAATTTAGCTGTCACACTGGAATTATTATCCAGAATTAGAAAGTACATAATCGAGATAATTAGAGGTGCCGATCAATTCACACCCCCTAGGTCTCGGTCGGGAGATTAGTCTTTAGAAGGAGCGTATGTACATGGCATTTATAAGAAGGTGAGGTCCACAAATATCAATTCACCTGAAGTTGGGCTTCATGGGCTTGTGGCTAAACATCGACCATGAAGCGTGGGTACTCAATTAATAATGAAATTAATTCTGGAGTGGTCAATTAAAAGTGTTTAATTGATCGGATCAATTAATTGCTCATTTATTAAATCACGAAAGTTGTGGGCCTGCTGCCAATTGATGGTGAACCCAGAGGGTCACACACTATACAGGTGGACGGTGACAGTCATAAAAGGAAATAATTGATTTAAGGTAGTTAAATCAAACTTCATGAATTGAAGTGTTAATTAAAAGAAGAGATTTATTAATTGGAATATCTAATTAATTAATGTCTAATTAATTATGATTTAGCCGGATTTCGTCGGGTTAATTGAATATCAGTAAATTGGTAATATCGGGGGGGTTTTCGATATTTATATATATGTTTTATAGGGCTCTGTTACTTTATTCCGGATGGATCGGTTACAAAGAAAAGTAATATTCAAGAACAAGAAGTAAAACCACAAAACAATGCTAAGAACACACCGATATGAAGGTAAAAAGCTCTGTAAAAATATTGAATATTATTGAGTTGTGCTGTTGTAAGCAGTGTTAAATCCTGTATTCTTAGAGTTCAGGAATTTTGTAGTTGTCCAATACAATGATTAACTAGGTATTTATATAATTTTAAACCTAGCGTTACAAGGAAACATAGTCCTAATAGGACTCGGCCCAAATATCCTTCTTGAGTCCGGAATATAATCTTCTATCGAAGCGAGCTGCACTTGGCCGGGTCAATAAGATGATCCCGATCTGTTTGAATTGGTCGAATCGATCTTATCTTCTTCATTCAATCCGAGTAGTATGTAGGGCGCGAAATAGCCCCCATCAGTACTCCCTCACTTCTTCGAGCGTATAGATAATAGAAGCTCGTAGAAGTAGATGAATCTTTACGACTGTTTGTTTTCTATGAATGGAGCCTCTTTAAAAACCTTTCTTAAGAAAAAACCCTGTGGGAAAAAATCTTAAGTAAGGAAAAGAGTGCTACACATCATAGATAGTCGTTTTCTCTGTTCGATTACGAATCGCCACGCGTCTATTCAGGAGGCCTTTCGTATCCTTCCATTTTTGGCGGGAATATGAGTAGCTGCGATGAGTTCGAAACGTCTTGTCTCATTTTATTATAAATAGGTGACTTTTGAGTTCGCCATTACTCTTTTATACTTCCTTACAACTTTGTAATCATTTTCCTGATTAGTCGTTCATCTCATAAAATTTTTCCTTTTATCGACCTTCATTTTCCGAGAACCAGAATACATGGCTTTTGTAAGAAGATCTTCTTCCTCTTCTAGAGAGATCGTCACCCCCGATAATGAGGAGGAGTTGCATTCTAATCCTTTGGGTGAACAAACTACAGTATCTGACTTCGTCGTCCCTGTAGAAGATACTTTCAAGGTACGAATCCTTTCTGATGCAGATGTGGCTGCCCGAGCCAAAAAGGGCAAAGGTACTGTTCCTCAGATTTCTGAACCAATTGAGGACGTAGCTTGTGCCTATACGGTGGAAACATTCCCGGAGGTTGTGAATAATTATACCAAATATTTTCCGGAAGGTTCTGAGATAATTCTTCCTTCCCCTATTGATAGGGTCACGTCTCCCCCGGAGGGATGTCGAGCCTTTTATACGGCTCACTTCAATAGCGGACTGCGTCTTCCTTTGTCTCCCCTCTTTCTCGAAGTTTTGAAAACTTTCAGTGTGTGCTTGACACAGCTGGTTCCAAATTCCGTTGATTTTGTGGTTTGTTTTTCCGTTTTGATGATCGCAAAGGGGTTTAAACCTTCTTTTCGTAATTTTACGCAACTTTTCCGTTTCAATATTTCTAGCTCTTCAAATCGTGGATATTTCTTCACTAGTCAGCGGCCTAGTCGAGCAATCTTTGACGCCCCTGTTTCTAGTAATCCTTCATGGAAATCTCATTTCTTCTTTGTTCGTCCTCCGTCTACTATTTGTTTGGCGGATGGTTCGACCATGCCTTTTTCATGGGATCATGGTTCCAGTTGGATTCCTGGAGGTCGCTTACCGACTGGTGAACTTGTTCCTGACGATGTACAGTTTATTACTGAGATCCCCGAAATGCGTGCAAACAAATATCAAAGCGCTATTCTGATCGGGGAGGCTTTCCTTCGTAAGGCGGGGTTAAGTGTTCATAACTTTCCCATCAGTTCATCATCTGATCCTCTTGGTTAGTACTTTATTTTATCTTAATGCTGTAACTATACCTTTTATACGGAGAAACTAACTTTTATTTTGTTTTCTTTTTCAGCCCATATGGTAGAAAACTCTCGACATTCTTTGAAGGGAAAAATGGTGCTGTCGAAATCTTCCAAATCCGTAGAGAACGCCCCTATCGAGCAGAGAGCGTCGCGAAAAAGGAAGCTGGAGTTGGGTCATGAATCTGAGGAGAATAGAGAGGAATCTCCAGATTCTTCTCGTGAGTCCCCTATTCGTCAGGGCATGGGATCTGGTTATCCTCCTCTTCATCTTAGATCCTCTTTGGGCATTCGAGGATGTCGCAGCTGGTCAATGCCTCATCCTACTAATAATCCAGTGGGTAGAAAAAGGAGTTACTATGGACGTTCGGGTGACGACCTTTCTTTACTCGGAGATAAACATCCAAAACCTACTCTGGTCGAAATGATCGAGGATCATTTAGAGGGAAGGAGGGCCGCTGGTTATTCCGAGAAGGATTCTCTTGTTCATGATGATAGTGAGAACGCGGTCGATAAGGCGACCCGTGTTCTTTTGTCTGGCGTTTTTACTCGCGATCTCAATAAGCTTCTTCATAAGGATCCTCTGGAGAAATTCCAGCGAGCTTCTCTTTATGCTGAGAAGGTGAT
The DNA here is from genome assembly GCA_038501285.1 of Penstemon eatonii. Lineage (NCBI taxonomy): Eukaryota > Viridiplantae > Streptophyta > Magnoliopsida > Lamiales > Plantaginaceae > Penstemon > Penstemon eatonii. Next base: position 119,089 of record JBCEGF010001336.1, read on the forward strand.
ATCTTTTTCCTTCAATCATATTGACAGATAATTTTAAGGGTCTTCCTTAATTTACTAATCCATCTCTTTTTCTTGCTCTCTTTGTTCTTCCAGACTAAAACTTGTCTCGCGTCATACGCCTATGAAAATGCACTTTGGAAACAACAGTGCGAGTTCCTGGAGGAGAAGTATAAAGCTTTACTTCATAAATCCTCCGGTTCAGAGGTTGGTCCCTCAACATCTTCTTCCGTTCCCATCGTAGAGACTCGTGCTACCGAGACCGAAGATCAAGAAATGATAGACAGGGTGATGGAGGTTTCTCGTGCTCAAGAGCAGGCCAATCAAATGGCTAGAAAGTTAAAGGAATTACAGATACAGAGCACGACTCGAATTAGTGAGCTTGAATCTCAGGTATCAAACCTTGAAACTTCTTTAGAGGAGTACGAAAAGGATGTCCCACTTAGTGGGCTTAAGGATCGATATGGTAGGAATCCTGATGAAAGAGTCGTTCGTGAATTCCTTAATTCTCCTGTTCATACGGCGTTGGTGTATCGGATGGTCGGTCCTCTTCTTTAGAATACTTTTAAGAAGGCGATTCATCAGCTGGTCGCTTTAGAGATGATCGACGACCGTCGAAATGAGTATTTTAAGGCGGCGCCCATTCGGTTGAATCGCTATGGCAAACTTTATTCTTCTTCCGAGGTTCCCGATGTCGTATATCAAGGTTTTCCTCTGGCTCACCTTGTCGAAGAATTTGGAAATCCATTGCCGATTCCTCCTTCTGATGTTAACGATGAGCTCGATAATACTTTTATCGATCCAGAAGACGAAGAAGAAGAAGACGATATATGCATGACTGAGGACGTCGGTAGCGAACAGAAGATTCCGGATAGCGACCAGGCTTCTTGAAATAGTGATTTATTTTTGAAATATTCTTTGTAATTATTCATTCGTAGGTTTCAATTGTAACTTTAGCTTTCCTTACTTTGTACGCTAAACGTTTCGTATTCTGACAGTCGTGTCTTTTCACATTCTCCGTAATAATTCAGACAAGTCATTTAATTTCCCGTAATCATTATGTGTGTGTCTTTTCAAATTCTAGCGTTTGCTCCCAGGTCAGTTTTCCTAGTTCGCGCCCTTTCTCTAGGTCTGTCGCGTCCTTTCGTGTAGTATAAATACGAAAGGTAAAAACTTGACTTGTTTTTTACTGCTATACTCCTCTTTTAACAGAATACTCTTTCTTTAGCTAGTCAATAAGCTTTCTCGATATTAATTTGTATTTTTCCATAATCCGATCATGAGTAACCTTTTTGGTAATACTTCGAAGCGACCTTCCCGTGAGGGCGCCCGGGATAACAGATCGAAAAAATCTCGAAGAGACGGGCCTTCGATGGAGCCTCCTCGTTCGTCCTTGATTAGTAGTTCGATGATCGATAGTCCTGCTATCACGTCCCAACCTTTATCAGAAGTTAGTTCGTCGCTTCTTCCACCAAATTTTCCTTCTTCCACCGGGGTAGGTAGTAGGCCTTCCCCTGGTCGATTAGCTTTTGGGGATCCATCCAACATGGAGCATGTTTACGACACACCTGTTTCTTCAGGTTTTTCTTCTTATGAGCATGGGTCTCATGGAGGGGATTTTGTTAGTTCCCTTCCTTTTTCTACTTCTACTGCCCTGAATGCCAGTGAAGGGCAAGTTGGAGATGGTTTTCCTGTTAATCCTTCCGTAACGCAATCTATTTTGCAAGATTGTCCTGAATATTTGTTTCATGATACCACTGTAACGACTGCTTCTTTTGAATCTGGGGGACCTTCTGGGGGTCGGTTTGGGTCGAGGTCTGGTCGTCGAACCGTTATTTCGGCTTCGGGCAAGGAGACCTCTGTTAGCCCCAACGAGAGAGAATCTCCTCGTCTGTTAGATAATCGTTGTATTCTCGAGCAGGTCAAAGATATTATGTTGTCAGAGACTCCGCGGCCTGACGGTGTTCCTTCTAGTAGTGAATTGCCTGGCTCAATTGAGCCTGATGCTTTGTCCTGGGATCTGGGTTTGAGCACCATTTTGCCTGGTGAGCTGAAGAAACTTGAGGGTACTTCAAATGTACGCCTTGTCCAGTCTCTTGTTAAGATGTGCGAGCAGGTAGACATATCTTTCGATAATTTCCCCTATTTTTATTTCGACTTTCATGTCTTGAGAGGATTTTTCTCATTGTTTTTCTTTGTAGGCCAAATATTTTGCACTTCAGCTGGGTGTGCAAAATGACGAACTGTGGAGTAGTCGGAGAGCTCATCAAGGTCAGTTGGAGTCAGAAAAAGCTAAAGCCGCAGGGCTGTCTTTGCAACTGCAGCTTGCCCAAGATGACCTCCAAAAATTAGAGGCTGACAAAGTTGTTCTTGAGAAAGAGAAAGGTGACTTAGTTCAGGCCGCCGCTTCGGCAGAGGGATCTCGTCAGCAGGCTTATGAGGACGGTTTTGATGCCGGTTATCTCAAGCGTCAGGAGGAGTTGATGGCGTTTGCTGGTAACCTGACTCCTCGGAGGCCTATCTCAGCTGGTCGCCCCTCTGGCGATTCTTCTCAGTGATCTTTATTTGACCTGGCAGACCTTGGACTGTCTCTTTTTTTTTTTTTTTTTTTTTTTTTTTTTTTGGTGCCCAACTTTTGTGCATATGTTTGGGCTGAAAAATTTTTTGTAATGGGAGAAATACTAAATTGGAAATTATGACCTTCTTGTAGGCAGATTCTTGCCTATATCTATTTTCTTCTCCTTGTTATGCACATTTTGCCTTTATGCATAAATATAATCATCATGAAATAATCAGAATTGTTTAGCACACGTATCTGAAATTGATCTTTGCGGAGAATATTTAGGATAGAGAAAAGCTAGCTTGATCTTGATGTTTGCTCTACAAATCAAATCTTTGTTGATCAACCCAGTATAGTCCCTTGGGTTATATTCAAAATCATGTTTGCGTATAATCATGCAAATAGTAGGTTTATTCGTATTGGATAGTCGATTGAATTGCTGTTAGGGAACGTTCAGCATTTTGGTCAATGTTCAATCCATGCCTTGTAAAATTGTCCTTTTGTGACACAAACTTTTATATAAGGAGGCTTTTTATACCTTTTGTTGAACTCTTCTTTTCTTTTCATAAGACTAAGAGAAAATAACCCTTTCAGTATCCCCAAAGCTTTATGTTTCTCATTATCAACTTCGAACTACTTGTTCTTCAACCAATGTTTCGTTTATAGCATATCTTTGATATGGGAGGAATTGGAAATTGTAGAAGTCTTAGTCAGATCTGACCTGTTCAGACCTCCTTAAGCAATTCTCTGGAATGTTAGGCAGTTACGTCCTTGCTGTTTTGAATAAGGAGGACTATTCTCCTGATTTCTATATCAGATATCTTGGATTCCAGAGGAGTTCCTGTATGTCTTAGTCAATGGTCATCCATGAGGCAGTGACATCCCTCGTATGGTGAAGGGTTTGGTCTTTTATCTTTTATCGAGCAACTGTCCTTTTCGCTGCGATTTTAAAGCTTGTATGACTTCGTTTGTGGATTCTAGCGTTTTAAGCCATCGACCATGAAGTAGGATTGTGCCGGTATGTCTAATCCAAAGCTTTTTTAGGTTTGATCATTTCGATCTATGGCCTCTTTTGTTATCGACTAGTTGAGGCGATTAGATAGTGCCGTTCCAACTTACTAGCATTTATTGCGGGGAGTCAAGGGGTCGTATCTGTGTCCGTTGATCAAATGTTTTTTCAGCCGTTGGATTGTTTGAGTCTATCCCTATAAATAAGGAGACGGTTTGCATATTCAATTTGTCATTTCTCAAGAAGGATGGAGATCTCAGTTTCCTTAGGTTTTGTTTTGCCTTCAGATCCCATAATATTCAAAAAGTCACATTATCGTGATTCACTCTGTAATAACTTGATGTTCATCTACCTTGTACTGACGGGTCCCATGTCAGCCCTTCCTTGTACTAACGGGTTCCATGAGGCCTCAGCTTTTGTTTTCATCAATTAGAGGTCCGTGGTTTCCGTTTGCACATGGGGGGTTCATACTTACCAGGCATCCTCGCTCTTGGATGTTACCTCCGGAGTGATAGACCACTGGGGTGCGCTGGTAGGTTTACTGTTTCGCGACCGCCCCGAAGAGATGCTGCTTTAGAGTAAAATGTTTTATTTTTAAAGTAAAAGCAGTATCTTGTTGTGGGTGAATGAGTATTGCCGGTTATCTGGCTGGTAATGCTCATTTAGTCTGGAAGAAAATTTGATCTTCAGAGCCTGGCCATCGAACCAAAGAAGTCGACCATCCTGAGCAGCATGCTTCTTAGGTGGTTTATTATAATTGACGAGGTACTAGGGAGGAGATTGGTGTTTCCGTGGACATTGTCGTGAAGATCGCCGATCTTATAGGATCATTTCATCTAAATCATTGTAATGATCTTTAAGTAGTATGTAGACCTTTGTAACGTAGGACTTTTGTATGTAATTGATTTGATGAATAAAATATTACTTTTATCCCTTGCATCTTCTTTGTCGTTGATTCAGTCATATTTTTTATTTATGAGAAGCAATTTCCGAGCAGATGGAGTCATACTTGATTCATCTTCAAAACTTTAGGAGTATCAGCAGATCTTTTAGATCGTTAGGAATAGATCGAGGAGTGTTTATTGAGCGGATCAATGTTTACTCAACTTGTTACAATTTAGACTTAGGTTTTTATCAGCTGAAATTTTTCCAATCGTTGTAAATATACCGAGGAGTTTTTATTGAGCGGATCAATGTATACTCGACTCTTTTTGATTAGACTTAGGTTTTTAACCCAAAAGTCTTTTTAGGATGTTGGATACGTATCGAGGAGTTTTTATCGAGCGGATCGATGTTTACTCGACTCTTTCTGATTAGACTGAGGTTTTTAACCCAAAAAGTCTTTTTGATCGTTGAACATATATCGAGGAGTTTTTATCGAGCGGATCGATGTTTACTCAACTCGTTTTGATTAGACTTAGGTTTTTTAACCCAACAGTCCTTTTAGGATGTTGGATACGTATCGAGGAGTTTTTATCGAGCGGATCGATGTTTACTTGACTCTTTCTGATTAGACTTAGGTTTTTAACCCAAAAAGTCTTTTGATCGTTGAAAATATATCGAGGAGTTTTTATCGAGCGGATCGATGTTTACTCAACTCGTTTTGATTAGACTTAGGTTTTTTTTGTACCAAAAGCCTTTTTGATCGTTGAAGATATATCGAGGAGTTTTTATCGAGCGGATCGATGTTTACTCAACTCGTTTTGATTAGACTTAGGTTTTTAACCCAAAAAGTCTTTTTGATCGTTGAAGATATATCGAGGAGTTTTTATCGAGCGGATCGATGTTTACTCAACTCGTTTTGATTAGACTTAGGTTTTTAACCCAAAAAGTCTTTTTGATCGTTGAAGATATATCGAGGAGTTTTTATCGAGCGGATCGATGTTTACTCAACTCGTTTTGATTAGACTTAGGTTTTTAACCCAAAAAGTCTTTTTGATCGTTGAAGATATATCGAGGAGTTTTTATCGAGCGGATCGATGTTTACTCAACTCGTTTTGATTAGACTTAGGTTTTTAACCTAAAAAGTCTTTTTGATCGTTGAAGATATATCGAGGAGTTTTTATCGAGCGGATCGATGTTTACTCAACTCGTTTCGTTCTAATTTTTATCAATATGATAGTGTAAGTCCAAGGAGCGTTAACCGAAATAATCGATGTATAGAAAATGCTAAAAATCTTTACTAATTGAACTGTAGGCTAAGGCCTTTGTTACAAGGATTAAAACTTGATAAAATAAAATAAAACAATGCAGTATAATCTGCTAAAATTTATTTACCATAATATTTCCTAAGGTTGACCGCATTCCAGGTTCTTGGTAAGGCTGTTCCATCCAAGTGTGCAATTTTGTATGAACCTTTCTTTCCTACGCCAATGACGATGTAAGGTCCATCCCAATTTTGTTGTAACTTTCCCACATGCTTGGATACTTCTACCTTTTTCAAGACCAAGTCTCCTTCTTTGAAAGTTCGGATGCGTACTTTTTGATTGTATGCTTTCTCCATATTTACTTTAGTGGCTTGTAGGCGTACGACAGCTTTATCTCTTAAAGCTTCTGTTAAATCAATGTCATTTTCTCTCGCCTTTTCATTTTCTTGATCATCGAACATCTCTATTCTTGGCGTTGGGATTAAGGTTTCAACAGGAATAACAGCCTCCGACCCATATACCAAGCTAAATGGGGTTTCCCCGGTTGAGCTCCTTACTGTGGTTCGATTAGCCCATAGTACTCCTGGGAGTTCATCAAGCCATTTTCCTTTGGCCGATCCTAATCTTTTTTCCAAAGATTTTATTATTTCTCGGTTTGCTACTTCGGTTTGTCCGTTCGCTCTTGAATGCCCGACCGAAGTGAAATTTTGTTGAATTCCCAGTTTCGAACACCATTCTATTACTTGTTTTCCCGCGAATTGGGTTCCATTATCGGAAATTAGGATCCTTGGGATGCCAAATCGACAAACTATGAACTTCCATAGGAAGTTGATCACTTGGAATTGAGTTATTCGTGCGAGGGCGATGCATTCTATCCATTTGCTGAAATATTCTACAGCGACCAGGACGTAAGCTTTTTTGGATCTGGCCGCCGGGAACGGCCCCACGATGTCCATTCCCCATTGATCGAAAGGCCAACATACTGGAATTGGATGCATGTTTTCTGCTGGTCGATGACATATGTTAGCATGGATCTGGCAGTAATGACATTCTTGGACATATCGAGTGGCATCTTTATTGATGGTAGGCCAATAGTAACCTGTCCTGAGACATTTTAAGGCCAATGCCCTTGATCCGCTGTGATTTCTTGCATCTCCTTCGTGTATTTCTCGTAGTATATCAATGGTTTGTGATTCAGAGACGCATTTCAGAAGAATTCCTGATACTGATCTTCGGTAGAGTTTTCCTTCTACAAGTGTATACTTTGGAGCTCGATATCTTATTTTCCGAGCTTCATTTAGGTCAGGTGGTAATTTTCCTTCTCGAAGATAGTCTATCATTGGGGTCATCCAGTTTTCTTTGACTTCTTCGATTTCCATTATATCGACTACCGGTGTTTCATCGATATCGATTGCCGGCATATTAGAGATCAACCAGTTGATTACCCGTTCGGTCTTTCCGTCATGGGATCCTGTGAACTTTGATAGGTGGTCGGCCCATTTATTTTCCGAACGCGGAATGTTCTGAATACCGAAGCTTTCAAATTTTTTAGCTAGTGTTTTCACTTTGGCGAGGTATTTGACCATATTGAATTCTTTAGCCTCGTATAGGCCTTCTATTTGTCTTTGTACTAACTCTGAATCAGTTAATACTTTAAGACTTCTTATATTGGCCTTAATCGCCATTTCCATTCCCGCAATCAATGCTTCATATTCAGCTTCATTGTTTGTTACAACGAAGTCCAATGTTATTGCGTAATTCAAATCTTCCTTATTCGGTCCGGTGAAGTTGATTCCGGCGCCTCCTCCTTCTCGGCATGAAGCACCGTCGACATGCATTAACCAAATTTGATCTTCTATGATCAAGACATCGTCGTTGAGGCTGCTTGATGATTCAGTTGTCTGTGTCGGTGTTTCTAATATAAAATCAGCCAACACTTGTGCCTTAATTGCGATTCTTGGTTTGTAATCGATTTCGAACTGGCCTAGTTCGATCGCCCATTTAATTAGTCTTCCTGAGGCTTCTGGTTTTGCTAAGACTTGTCTTAGCGGTTGATTTGTCAAAACCACTATTTTGTAAGTTAAAAAGTAAGGTCGAAGTTTTCGTGCAGCCACTACTAAGGCTAGCGTGAATTTTTCTATTTCCAAGTAATTCTTCTCCGCCCCTTGCAATAACTTGCTGAGATAATAGACAGGCTTATGCTCTGAGCCCTCTATCTTAATTAGTACTGAACTAATGGCCGTATCGGAGATGGAGATGTAGATATACAACGGTTCCCCTTCCGTTGGTTTGGCTAACATCGGTGGTGTCGTCAAATATTCTTTGAGTTGTTCGAAGGCTCGTTCGCATTCTTCGGTCCAAGCGAAGTTTTTTGCTTTTCGAAGCGTTTGGAAAAAGGGCAAGCTTCTGTCGGCAGATTTTGATATGAATCTATTCAATGCTACGATTTTCCCAACCAAGCTTTGTACTTGAGAGATGGTTTTGGGAGGTTTCAATTCAGTTATGGCTCGAATTTTCTCTGGGTTGGCTTCTATTCCTCGCTGGTGTACCAAGTATCCCAAAAATTTTCCTGACTTAACACCGAAGGTGCATTTCGCAGGGTTCAACTTCATGCGGTATTTTCTTAGGATTTGGAAACATCGATCTAGATGTTTTACGTGATCCGCTTCATTCATACTTTTGACTAACATGTCGTCTACATAGACTTCCATTATTTCTCCGATTAATTCTCTGAACATTAGGTTTACTAACCTTTGGTAAGTAGCCCCGGCATTCCTCAATCCGAATGGCATTACAATAAAGCAGTATACTCCCTGGTCAGTTATGAACACGGTCTTCTCTTGATCCCGCTCGTCTATGTATATTTGGTAAAACCCTTGGAAGGCGTCCATCATGCTGAATATCGCGAAGCCAGCGGTCGAGTCGACCAATAAGTCAATCCTTGGGAGGGGGTATGGGTCGCGCGGACATAACTTGTTAAGGTCGGTGAAATCATTACACATTCTCCATTTGTTGTCCTTTTTATCCCCTTTTGCTACTAGTACAACATTACATAGCCATTCCAAGAAATGTATTTCTCGGATTTGTTTTGCTTCAAGCAGTCTTTCTACCTCGGCTTTGATAATTTTATCTTTTACTGGTCCATGATTTCTCTTCTTCTGTCTGGCGGGTTTTGCTGAAGGGTCAATTTTTAGGGTATGCTTGATTACCCGAGGATCGATTCCTTCAATGTCATTCGCGCTCCAGGCGAAGACGTCGGCATTGTCTCTGAGGAAGTCGATTAACATTATTTCCCCTTCTTTGCTCAGTTCTGTTCCTATTCTTGTTGTTTTCGACGAGTCGCCTTCTACCAGGATTATATCTTTATGTTCTGGGGGTTTCAAGGATAAGTCTAATGGTTCTTTTCCCTTTTTATCTAATCGATCAGTATTAGGAATTTCAACCTCATTTCTAATGAGATCGTCTTCGATCTTTCTCTTGCTCGGAGTAATAGACTTAGGGTGTTCTTTCAAAGTTAACGATGTGTTGTAGCAATCCCACGCCATACAATGGTCGTTCGTTATTTCTCCGATGCCCATATCGGTCGGAAACTTTATCTTCTGATGATAGGTAGAGACTACAGCTCGGAAAAGGTTAAGGGCTGGTCGCCCTAATATAGCGTTATAAGCGAAGGGTGTTTCTACCACTAGAAATTTTACTAACTTCACTGTCCGAAGTGGTTTCTTTCCAAGTGACACACTTAAAGATATTGTTCCGCTGGGGATGATCTCGGACCCTCCAAAGCCTACTAACGGCGTAGCTACTTTTTGTAGGTTTATTTGTCCCAAGTTCATTTGGGCTAAAACCTCCTGGGAGATGATATTTGCTGAGCTTCCATTATCGATTAGGATTCTTCTTACATTATAATTCGCTATCTCTAACGATACTACCATAGGAAAATCGGGGTTATCCTCTTTTGTGTCCCAAATGATGTTTTTAGGTGCTTCGCCTTCGTTAAAGCTGATTGGCTGGTGATTTGTCGGCCTGTTTTCCAGAGTCCATATTTCTTTTGGATATTTAGAATTTCCAATTAAGGATCGGGCTGTCCTTCGTCGTGCGTTACGACTATCTCCACCCGTGGGTCCCCCGGATATAGTATGGATAGTCCCATTGATCTGGTCGTGATTCAACTCCTGAGTAGGTCGACGTTCAGGCGACCTTCGATGAGAACTTCTCCTTTGATTACCGTTCCGAGGGCTTCTACTTCTTTCCCTTTTGCGATTATCTCGCTCTATGTATTCGTCTAATTTTCCTTGTTCGATCAGTTTTTCAACTTCTCTCTTAAGGTGAAAACAATTCTCCGTTCGATGTCCATGTGCCCTATGGTACTTACAGTATTGATCGTAGTTTCGAGACCCTGGTCTTGGCTGAGCGATTTTCCTCGCCTCGGGAATCCAGTTATTCCTTTCTAGAACTTCCAATATTTCTTCCATTGGAGCATTTAACCTTGGGTGTTCCACTTGATTCACCCTGCTTCTGATTGGTTGTTCAGGGTTTCTTGGTTTTTGATAGAAATTAGGTTGCCTTTCTCGGTCGGTTTTGCTGTATTCCAATCGTTGGAAGACGTTACCTTTTCTGATAGATCGCTCATAATCCACGGACCTTTGGTCAGGAATCCTGTCATGTCGTTTAGAGCCCGAAGCTGTGGCTTTATTTTTGTTTTTGTCCTTAAAGGAATTCATCTCCTCTTGGGTCATATATTTAGACGCCAAGCTCATGATGTCGGCAAACGTTCTTGGTTGCTTTCTACTAAGAGCGTTTCCGAACTGCCTGTTTTTTGTGAGGTCAAAGAGAATAGAAATTATGTAATCGATATTCGGAGAATCGATCTTGAGTAGTTCTACATTAAATCTCGCCAACCAGTTCCTCAGGGATTCCCCTTCTTGTTGATGTATGGTTCCTAGGTAGCTCATCGGGAGTTTTTGCCTCTTCTGACTGGCAAACTGCTGCGTCAATTTATTGCATAATTCCCGGAAACTGAATATGGAGTTGGCAGGTTGTTTTGCGAACCAATCCAACGCTAGGCCCTCAAATGTGGTCACCATTAACTTGGCGGTGAATTCGGCAGAGTGGGCATATAAATTCATTATATTAGTGAAGCTAAAAATATAATCATCCGGGTCGGTGGTTCCGTCATATCGGGGTAGTCTACCCGGGACCTGTCCAATGGATTGCGCTTCTTTTATTTCTCTGCAGAAGGGAGAACATGCTGCAAGGCTCTCCTGGAGTTCCGCGGTTCGGGTCCACGGGTTTTGAACAGATCGTAGGCGTTGCTCCAGTCGTTCCTGTACTATTCTCTCGATTTCTCTTTCCGAGAATCGAGTCGCTCGTGGTCGATCTGGGATAGCATCATCTACGTCATCCTCGATAGGGATTATTGTTCGTTCCTTCGATCCGCTGCCACCCGCCTGTGGCCTTCTTCGACCTGGTTTCCTTCGGGGATGGTTATCGGAGGGTTTAGAATTGCCCTGCTGTGGGCTGTGTAGCGAGCGTCGCTCACTTGCTGGGCTGTCCGCTTGTTGAGAGGTTTGTTCGTTTGGCCTTGGTATTCCTGGTGCAGGAGTTGTCCTGGGAGCCGTAACGTTTCGAGGAATTTGGTCTAAAACTAGCAATTCTTCTGGAGAGAGTGATTTGAAGAGCATTGCTATTTGTCTTAGTTTTTCCTGAGCGCCTGGGAGAGGAACGGGTATTTCGGGGAGTTCCGGTTCTTCCGGTATTGTACCGGTAAGACCTCCTTGGTGTTCCTGCTGATGGGAACGGGTATCTGGGAGATTTTCATTGGTGTTGGGAATGTTGTTATCGTTGTTGTCTTGTGGATCTTCAGATGTGTTGTGGCCGGTGGTTGTATTACTTCTTGCTCCAATGCGAGCGCTTTTCCTTGGGCGAGCCATGTGTCGATCGAATAATTAACGTAGCCCCTCGGTGGGCGCCAACTGATTTAACCGGATTTCGTCGGGTTAATTGAATATCAGTAAATTGGTAATATCGGGGGGGTTTTCGATATTTATATATATGTTTTATAGGGCTCTATTACTTTATTCCGGATGGATCGGTTACAAAGAAAAGTAATATTCAAGAACAAGAAGTAAAACCACAAAACAATGCTAAGAACACACCGATATGAAGGTAAAAAGCTCTGTAAAAATATTGAATATTATTGAGTTGTGCTGTTGTAAGCAGTGTTAAATCCTGTATTCTTAGAGTTCAGGAATTTCGTAGTTGTCCAATACAATGATTAACTAGGTATTTATATAATTTTAAACCTAGCGTTACAAGGAAACATAGTCCTAATAGGACTCGGCCCAAATATCCTACTTGAGTCCGGAATATAATCTTCTATCGAAGCGAGCTGCACTTGGCCGGGTCAATAAGATGATCCCGATCTGTTTGAATTGGTCGAATCGATCTTATCTTCTTCATTCGATCCGAGTAGTATGTAGGGCGCGAAATAGCCCCCATCAAATTAATTAATTGGATTATCTAATTAATTATGTAATTAATTAAAGGCATGGGGCGATTTTGGCTTGAAAAGGAATGGAAGAGTTTGTTTCTTGTTTAACAAATAACAAACAAGAGATTTGGTTAAATCTTGTTTCGTATTGTGATAAGGAAAGGATTTAACAAATCTTGATGAGATATCTAATAAGAGAAGGATTCTTCTCTTATAAATATAACTCATCGTATATCTTCCTAGAACTAATGAAAGAATGAAAGATTAATGAAGTAATTGAAAAACACACAACTAGAAGAAAAAGAAAAGCTGAAAATTGCCCACCCCCCCTGCCTTGGCCGTAAAAGCCCTGTAGCCGCCTTTCTTCCTTCTGTTATCTTAATCCGGATCCAGATCTAGATTTGTCTCTTCCTTCGTTGAAAAATCTCCAAGATCTAGTTCGTAGCCTGTGACTTGGAGACGTTGCTACAATCCAACTGGTGTGGATACGTTCTGGAGGTGAGACAATTGGATCACTCAGTTGTGAATCAGACAAGAAGCCTTCAGGTAACCACCACTGAGCCCTGGTGAGGTATATCACATATCACCCCCTCTTTGTTTTAATTATTGTTTGATTCAACCTTTTCGTATGCATAATGTGGAGATTGATTTTATGGAACTGATGGGTGCCTCGAAAAAATTTTAAATTCCGCACTTCCGTTGTTCAGACAACCGAGGTATCCGAACAGTGGTTTCAGAGCCAACTCCATTATTATTATGCGAAAATGCCTGAACGTAATAATGTATATGGATACGTGCGTTTATTATGTTCTTTGTGATGATTCTTACTTGTTATGATTAGATCTACTATTGGGTAAATTGAATTTTCAGATATGTGGCAAATTTATAGTTTTTTGAAACTTCAGGACTTTTTGTGCAATAATCGCAAATTTAAAAAAATATTAGGACTGAAAATTTATTTTCTATTTTCTGGAAAATTTTGAAAAATCTGGACGTTTTTGCAATTCTGGTAGGTACGTAATTTGGGTCGTTTTTTGCAATTTCCAAAAATTAAAGGACTGTTTTGTAATTTTCGAAAGTTCAGGGGTCTGTTTGCAAAATTCGAAAATTTCTGGATTCAAAATTTAATTTTCTGGTCCTTTGGCAGAAACGAATTTTGGGGGTGTTTTGTAAATTATCAAAAACTTTGGGGTTAAAAGTGCAATTTCCAAAAGTTGAGGGGCCGATTTGTAATTTTCAAAAGTTTAAAATCCGAATCTGATTTTATGCAGAAAACCTGTTTTGTTTACCCGAAAATTGAGATTGTCATAATTAGTATTGACTAAAATATAAGAATCATAGGTAATTATTTTTTAAAAGGGTTTTAAGAATTAGAAAGAAATACATAAAAGTTGTTTGCTTGTTTCTTGCTCTACGTGAACTGCTTACATGATTTTTGATCGCGCCGAGCCTTGAACCTAGGGTAGCTATGATTGGATTAATTTATTGTTTGGTTTTTATTGAGCCTGCGAGCCTTAAATTGTTTTTGGGCCACTTTGAGCCTTTGTAATATATTAGGGCTTTACTGTTTTATTAGTTTAGAATGGAAGCCCATTACAAGCAAGGTGGGAGCCCAAGAAGAGTTGAAGACCATGTATGCATTGTTATTTATGTAATATCCTAGGTCCTCTGAGAAACCTTTAGATTGACCAAGTGGGCCAACATCATGGCTCGATGATGGCCCGCATAGGAGGCTCCCGATCGAAAACATATTGTGGTAGTATTCATTCTAGGATTGTATGGTTTTAATTTATTTATCGATTTATATTTGGCTTGTATGAGATGTGCGCTAGTATCTAGATCGTAAATCAAAGATAAAGCATAATTAATGCGGTAAGATCTCGAGGAGAGTTTCTTCAAACTTTCAAAACCGAAAATCCCCTCTTGAACAAATATTAAGTCACATTGGGTTTACTATAAAATGAGGTTTTATAAATCCAAGCCTTCCATTAGTAGGAACTAGCGTATGTTGTCTACTTATCGATAGAGGTGATTCAGAGTCTGGAACCCGAGTCGAAAGAAGGGACAATACGCGAAATTTCTTGATTCTTGTTTTCTTAAAAAAATGACAAGGGTTAGGACCGGTCGGGATATGAAAATCGACCGATAACCAGTTATGGGGATATCATGACCGGGCCCGTTGCTCATCATGATTAATGGGTTAGACTTAACGAGTAGTAACATTTATGATGTAGCAGTATTAGATAAATGCGAAAACCGAGGCAAAATAGCTTGAAGGTTGTGTAGGGACACAATTGGTAAAAATATACCTACCTAGGGAATTAATTGTACGGCCACGAGTCGTGGGTGCAATTAATGGCCGTTGGGACTATTATCCTAAAGCCTAGAATTAGACCAATGGAATTCTGTCTGCTAGATTTATAATTAAAAAGTGCTTCTGAATTGATCTGATCTTTTAAGAATTTTCACTTTTCTTTGTTGATTAATAACTTTATCCTGGAATAAAAAAGACTGGTCAAGACCTACTAGGAAATAGAATATCCCGAACAATAAAAGGGGTTATTGTTTCGATATAAATAGTGGGAGAACCATTTCGATAAAAAGTTCAATTTTCGTTAATTATAAGTATTATTTTTAAACATGTCTGCTTATTGTTGTCTTTAAATTGTTTATTTTAGCCACCCTAAATCCACAATCATGTACGAACAAGGTTTGAGGCAAATCATGTGTAATTCACTCGACGAGACAAGTATGGTTGGGTTTAACAATGTTACAGAATATTGTGCTCTTACCTAATCAAGATAATGAATCGAATCAAAAAGCTAGGCGCTGATTTGAATCAAGAAGATGAGATAGAAATTATTCTCAATGGCTTGTCTGACTCATTTTCTCATTTGTGTATCATTGTGATATTCCGAGTTATGGAATTAAAACAAATGATTTACGCAAGTTGTTAGAAAAATATGAGAAAGCCCATCTACAGGGATTGGGTCTGAGTGAAAGAAGGAATTGCCCCTTGTGTAGGAAAGATAGAGAACTAAGGATCTTTGCTAGAAAGAAATTCTTGAAGAAAATGACCTAGTTATTCTTCAATTCCCATTCTTGGCAGTTTATACTCATAAGCCTTGAGTACGGAGAACAGCTCTGTAAGAGAAATCTTGCCCAGATCTCTTGATTCTTCCATTGCTGTCACCTTCATGTTGAACTTGGAAGGTAGAGCCTTTAGTACTCTGACGGTAATCTCTTTGTCAGTGAAGGTCTTTCCCAGCTTTAGAACTTCATTTAATGTTCTGGTGAATCTGGTATCCATCTGATCAATGGTCTCTCCAGATTTCATCTTGAAGTTATCCAGCTTCTCCAAAGCAACACTGAGCTGATGCTCTTTTATGGCATCATTGCCTTCGCTCATGTCTCTGACTTTGTCCCACATCTCCTTTGCAGTTTTGCAATGTTTGACCTTGTCAAACCGATCATTATCCAGGGCTTTAGTCATGATGAATCTCCCAACTTTATCTAGATTGTAAAGCTTTATTTCTTCTGGAGTCATCTCATGAAGGTCTTTTTCCACAACCGTATCAACTTCATTAATTATAATGGTCTTTGTGAATCTGAATGGACCCTTAATGATACATGTGTACATGTTATCATTATAAGCAGCTAGGAAAATCTCCATTCTGATTTTCCAGTCCTCAAAGGACATACCAGCAATGTGGGGAACATGACTGATACAATCCATTTTTCAAAAAGTTTTGATTTTTCAAAAGATGCTCTTTTGAAAATTTTGAAAACCCTTGAAAAACACTTGGATCAAGCTCGTTGATCAGGCAGCTGATTCTAATGAACCACCTGCTCTGATACCACTTGTTGGTCCCAAGTGGTCAGAAGAGGTTTAGAGGGGGGGGGGGGTGAATAAACCTCTTCAAAAATTTTCTTCAATTTTAACTTTAAAACTTTTAACCTAACTGAACAGTCTAAGCTGATCAGATCAGTTAGTTACAATTCTGCTCGTGAACAAATCTTTGAACAGTTTTGTTGACCACTCGTCTGATGGTGACTTAGCTGATTTTGTTAAAATCAGTTTTAATACTTAGAGTACTTGCAACGGATTTATAGAGTGTTTTTCACAAGTAGTCTTAGCAGTTTGAAAAATGTTTCCCCAGTTTTGTAAACTCCTTTTAAATCCTTTTTCAAACAGTTAACTTAATGTGTTTTATGCAATCAGTAAATATGCAAGTTTAAAACCACAGTAAAAACACAAAGAATTTTTATAGTGGTTATATGGATAAAAATCCTTTAGTCCACTCTTCCAGATCACTTAGATTCTGGGTTATACTATAATCACACAGATTACAATATTTCTCCACTTATACCTAGACAACTAATGAAAAGGCTATAAGCTCACAATAGAAAATCACTAAGAAATTCTACTCTCTGAAGTTTGATCACTCACAAAGATGGATCACAACTCTGCACAACACTCTTGTTTACAAAATCACTCAGAAGATGTATTTTTCTTGATTCTTCAACTCTGCTTTCGTCAACAAATGACTAAGCTGATGAGTGAGCTGTTCTTGAGACTTAAAGAATTTTGCTTTGAAAATTTCTCAGAGATTGTGTTGTTTCTTTCTTCTTTGTCTCTTTCAGCTATTTATACTTGAGGATTGAAAAGTGTCCGTTGAAGAAAGACAAGATTCAAATTCCTCGAGTACTGGTCCTTAAAATCTGCGAACGGCTCTTTTGCAGTCTGTCCGTACTGTAAACAGTACTATTCTGCAGGCAGCATTAAATGCAGCATTAAATGCAC
This sequence comes from Penstemon eatonii, assembly GCA_038501285.1. NCBI lineage: Eukaryota > Viridiplantae > Streptophyta > Magnoliopsida > Lamiales > Plantaginaceae > Penstemon > Penstemon eatonii. Next base: position 136,096 of record JBCEGF010001336.1, read on the forward strand.
CCAGCTGATGCGAAGCAAGTCTTCAATCATTTGTCTTAAATAACCTCGTACTTCAGCATTTATTACTCCAAGGGGCATTTATTACCGTTGGGAACACTTCATGATCTTCTTCACTTGGCTGACGAAAATGCAAGTCTGATGGCGAACTCGGCTGATCTCAAACTTGAACAAATCTGATTTGAGTCGGCTGATCTTCATCAGTCTGATAACTTTACTTCAGCAGATCAGAAGTCTTGGACCTTGAAACTTTGACTTTTCTGATGTCTTCTTTACTTAGTCAAAATTCCTTCCAAAGGGATCATCAGCTAAGTTACTCCATACTTAGCCAATTTTGAAGTTTTGGAATGCATCAAAACCTCCCTTATCAATTTGTCTTCAGTGCCTTCATCTTCATCCTTATCCAACAGGGATCCAGTTGTTCAAAAGCCTCCAAACGAAAATAGAAACTGAAGGCAAGACAAGAGAGTTCCACACATGCTTCATCAACAAATCAACTGGCTTCTTAAGTCTAGTAAAATTCCAAGCACTTTTGATATTGAACAAACCATCAGGAGTGTGCTTCCATGTAATCACATCATGTTCATTCAAATCAATTTGCAGTAAGACAATATCACTCACCCCATCAGCAGGCTGGCAGGAAAGGAGAAAATCCACATTCCATTTGTCATGCATAAAGAAATCACAAACTCTAAGGTTATCAACTGGGAGATTAGGAATACGCAGATATTTTAAAGGCCTGTCACTGATCCAATGATCATGCCAGAAAGATATATGCCCATTTCGTAACTCCCAGAAGACATTCTCAAAAAACAAGTCTCTAACCTTACACATACGCTTCCACACTTGAGATTTATATCTGGCAATCAAAGCAGTATAGAAATGGTGGGACTTTGTATATTTCTGTACCATGAATCTAGACCAAATCTAATCATTTTCCCTAACCATCCACCAAAGCTTGTAGGAAAAGGCATTAGCAACATCAGACAATCTCCTAACCCCTAGACCACCTTCCAAAGAGGGAAAACATATATTCTTACAGGAAGACCAGTGGATCTTCTGACCACTGATCTTACTCCAGAAGAATCTAGCAAAGAGTCTCTCAAGCTCAACTAACAGCCTAGTGGAGGGAAAGATGACCTGTAATGTATAAGTGGGAATAGAAGTGAGCACACTTTTCAAAAGCACAAGTTTACCACCAGGGGAGAGGGAATTGGTCTCCCAACCAGTCAGACGAGATCTAATCTTAGCCAATAAGGGGTCAAAAAGAGCCATGTTTTTCTTCCCTTTAAACAAAGGGGCACCGAGGTACTCTAAAGGAAGACTATCCATAAGAAAACCAGAAATGGTTTTAATATGGGCCCTAGCTCTCCTATGACAACCCTTCCCAACAATAATCTTACTCTTCTGCGGATTGACAGCCTGTCCAGACACCCGAGAGTAGTAATCAAGAAAGTGCATGATCTTAGTAATGGACCTATATGTGGAATTTGCGAAAATTATGCAATCATCCGCATAAGCTAAGTGAGACACACAAAAACCCCCATTAGTGAAATACTGAATATCAGGATGGTCAAGAAACAGTTTATTAAGACCCCTAGACAAAAACTCCGAAGCCAAAATAAACAAAGTGGGAGAAATGGGATCTCCCTGCCTAACCCCTCTCCTAGAACGAAAGAAACCAGCAGGGTGGCCATTAACAAGAACAGAGGAGTAGGTATGTTCAACAGTGCATCTAAGAAGGGCTATAAAGTGGTCAGAAAAACCAAACTTCCTACGCACAGCAAATAAAAAATGCCAGTGGACTCTATCATATGCTTTAGCCATGTCTAGTTTGATAATCATATTACCATTTTTAGCCCTAGGGTGATTAATTTCGTGCACCAGCTCTTTAGCAAGCAAAATGTTATCCGCAATGAGTCTATCATGCATAAAACCAGACTGATTTTTGGAAATGAGTTGTCTCGACCAAGAAGGAAATTTTCTCATTGGAAATGAGTCTATCGATAAAGACAGTTGTCTCGACCAAGAAGGAAATTTTCTCATTGGAACCTCCGTCCATGGAGAATCAAGTTATAAGCTTCAGCGATGCGGATAGACTTGCAGATGGTACCTGGGATGTGAATGATGATGATCCGAATTTTTCTATGGTCCTAACTCCGAGGATCGCGAACTACGAAGTAAAGAGGGTCTTAATCGATAACGGTAGCTATGCAAATATAATCTCTTCCGAAGCCCTTGCTCGGATGAACCTCCAACATCCACGTCTGGATCGGGTATCTACTCCATTGGTCGGATTGGGTGGTTCTGAGATTGTTCCACTTGGAACTCTCGTGCTGAGCACAACTCTTGGGAAGAAACCAAAGAGCATAACCAGGATGGTAAAATTTTTCGCAGTAGATACACCCTTCGCTTACAATGACATATTGGGAAGACCTGTTTTAGACGAATTCAAGGCGGTTGTATCGACTTACCATCAAAAGGTGAAATTCCCAACCGTAGGTGGGGTTGGCGAAATGAAAAATGATCAATACATGGAATGGGAATGTTATAACACATCATTAGCTATCAAGCAGAAGGTTGAGCCTAAACTACCTATGAAAAGAAGGCTTATAGATTTGGAGTCGGGATCGGTCTCGAACATGCCGATCCCTGACTGCGACAAATTGTAAGGAAAGAAGGGTAAAAATGTGGACATGAGTGTACAAGCCACCGATCATAAGAAGGTCTCTTTAGTATCCGAATCACCAGAAAAAGTTACTAAGATAAGTACTGAACTAAGCGAAGGGATGGAAACTATGCTCATTGACTTTTTATGGAAAAATGTAGATGTCTTCGCTTGGAGCTCGGATGATATTGTGGGAATCGACCTGCATGTGATCATGTACTCTCTGAACATAGATTCAAAAGCAAAACCGATAAGGCAAAAGAAACGTAATCATGGACGTGAAAAGGATAAGATCCTCAACGCTGATGTTGATCGATTGTTAGCAGCCGGTCAGATAAAGGAAATCAAATTCACCGAGTGGTTGTGCAACGTAGTCTTGGTTTCTAAAGGAGACAAGGTCGATAATAAATGGAGAACGTGCAACGAATTTACTGATCTGAACAAATTGTTTCCAAGAGAACCTTACCAATTGCCCCGGATCGATATGTTGGTAGATTCCACTGCAGGACTTGTCTTCTTCAGCATGATGGATGCTTTCTAGGGATTCTATCAAATTTTTGTGAACGAAAGGGATCAAGACAAGACTGGATTCATTATCGAGCGTGGAGTTTATTTCTTCATCGTCATGCCGTTTGGCTTGAGAAATGCCTGTGCGACCTATCAAAGGTTAGTGAAAATGATGTTCAAAGAATTGATAGGAGAAATCATGGAAATTTATGTGGATGACATGCTCGTGAAGAGCATGACGGAAGAAGACCACATCTAGCATCTCGATAGATGCTTCATAATTTTGAGGAAGTATGGTACGAAATTGAACTAGGGGTAGGCGTTTGGGTCGGGTTTTTTGGGACCCGTCCCAACCCGTTTGGGACAAAAAAATGGGTATTTTAACATTCGTGTTCGGGTACCCAAACTCGAAATATATTTTCGGTTTGGGTGTTGGGTATTAGATTCACACCCGAACGGGTATTTCAGGACCTGTTCAGGTATTTAAAAAAAAAGATAATTCATAGTAGAATTAATATGTTTAGCAGCTGAATATTATAATTGAACAATTAATAATATAATTCTATAATGTAGGAAAATATTTTATCTATCTAATATCAATGGTTGTTGCAACAATACATTAATTCAGTTTATGAATGAAGCATATTTCATTTTATAAATATATGTGATTTTAATATATATTACAGACAGATGATGGTGTTTAAGTAAGTTTTTATGCACCTCAAATTAAATATCAATTTATTTAATAATTTATATGGCCAATTATGATTAATCCGCTACAAGTTTTATGAATATATAACTCATGATTCGAGTTAAATCTATCCTAATTAAGTAGTGAAGTTTATGACCCTTTGTTTATAAAGGAGAAAATTGGTAATAGATTTTGCCACGGATTTAAGTACTATTATATACTCCCTCCGTCCCAAAGTTTTTTATCCCTTTAGTTTTGGCACGAAGTTTTAGACAATTTGTTAAAGAAGTAAACTTTTGAAATTTTTTGAGAGAGAAAGGAAGTAATATTTTGGGACGTCCCAAATTAGAAATGAGAGCAAGAAAAGTGGGACGGAGGAAGTATATCCATATGAACTCAGAATTATGACGTAAGAGAAAAATTAAATGTTTCATAATTACCCAAGTTGATTGGGATCATCATGTATATCAACAAAAAAAAATCGGGTACCCAAAACCCAATACCCAAAAATTTCGGGTACCCGAAGTTCAGGCACCCACCAGATCGGGTCGGGTTTCGGGTGTGAAAATTCACTACCCGCCAGGTCGGGTACCCGACCCGCGCCCACCCCTAAATTGAACGCAGCAAAGTGTACTTTCGGTGTCAGATCCGGAAAATTCCTAGGATATTTTTTTCACGAACGTGGAATTGAGGTGAATCCGGAGAAAATCCGAGCAATCACCAAGCTCAAACCACCAAGAAAGCTCTCAGATGTCCAAAGCTTGGTAGGAAAAATCATTTCCTTGATCAGGTTCATCTCCCGATCAGCGGATAAGAGTTTGCCTTTCTTTAAGCTGTTGCGAAAGTCAAAGGATTTCGAATGGAGCGCTGAATGCGACAAAGCCTTTGAAGATCTCAAGGCGTATTTATCTTCACCACCGATGTTGGCTAAGCCCTCCGATGGCGAACCCTTATTTCTTTACATAGCTGTCTTGGAGGAGGCTATCAGTTCAGTTCTGGTGAAAGTTGAGAAATCCGAGCACAAGCCAGTCTACTATTTAAACAAATTATTATAAGGCGCGGAAAATAATTACATAGAGATTGAAAAGTTCGCGCTTGCTTTATTAGTGGCGCTTGAAGATTGAGACCTTACTTCCAAACTTATAAAATTATTGTTTTGACTAACCAACCCTTGAGACAAGTCTTATCTAAACCAGAAGCTTCGGGAAGATTGATAAAGTGGGTTGTGGAGCTCGGACAATTTGAAATTGAATATCAACCAAGAACAGCGGTCAAGGCTCAAGTCTTAGCAAATTTTATAGTTGAATCCACTGGGGCAGAAAACCCGAACGAAGGGAGTTCGTCTGAAGTGAACTCGATCGAAAAAATCAAGGAACTAATCTTGTTAATGCATGTGGACGGATCCGCAACCAGAGAATGAGGTGGAGCAGGAATTCATTTTCAAGGTCCTGACGGACAAAACTTGAACTATGCCATCACCCTGTATTTCGTTATCACAAAAAACGAAGCAGAGTACGAAGCTCTAATTGCGGGATTGGAGATGGCTTTGAAAGCAAAGGTAAAATCACTTAATGCACTTACAGATTCTTAACTTGTACATAGGCAGGTGAAAGGCCTTTATGAGGCCAAGGAGTTCAATATGATAAAAAAAAATACTTGAACAGATCTCTAGATTCAAAAAATTCGAGATCTAACCAATCCCAAGGGAAGAAAATTTATGGGCTGATTTATTGTCGAGATTCACGGGAACATTTGATGGGAAGAAGGAAAGAGTCATCACATGGCTACTTCCGAACACACCGGCCATTGATCTAGACGTCACCCCTAGTGTCAATATTATGGAGATTGATGAACAAAAGCCCTCCTTGATCGACCATTTCCTCAATTTGAGGCCCAGAGGCTCAAATATCGAGCTCCAATGTTCATCTTATTGGAAGATCAACTCTACAAAAGATCCTCCTCAGGGATTTTATTAAAATGTATTTCGGAAGATCAATATAATATTATTCTGAAGGAGGTCCACGAAGGAGAAGCTGGGAATCATTTGTTGGGATTCAGTAAGATAGACAACCCTACAGGCAGCGAAATTTATTAATTTTTTTAGGGTCTCTTACGGAATCTTGCCAGGATACTAAACTGGTTGTATATATATGAATACAAAATGACATAAATAACTTAGTTCTAAGTTATACCTGTCTCCTTGCAAATTTCTGCTGTCAGCGAAAAAGTCGTCTTTCTACCTTTGGTTGGTTCGATCCCAAGCTAGACCGAGCACCCCATGTGTTGCGCCTATACGAGTTGATACACCACAATATCACAAAAATTAATATATCCTAATCGGCTAGAACATAGGATATATTAAGATCTAGGATTAGAGAATGACTTAGGAGCAAAAACGAAAAGTTCTTCCTAATGGAAGAGGGAGTTCGGCCGATTTTAGGAGAGGGGGAGAGAGAGTTTTTCATGGACTTAGGCTTTTTGGCTCCTGGGTTGTGTGTATGAGATATGACATCAAGTCTACTATTTATAAGTATCTCATTATCCTAATCTTCCTAGAATTAGGACTCTAAGTCTTCTAACTCTCCTACATGGGGCATGGCCCTTTTAATTGGAAGACCAAGTCTTCTAATTAATTCGTGGCCCATACTTGATTTAATTAATTACTCTAAGTCTATTTAATTAAATATTCCCATAATTAATTAAATCCAATTTAATTAATTAATTCACGAATTAAATTCCAATTTAATTTATAGTCTTGATCCAATTCCAATCGACCCAGTCAACCCAATCGACCCAGTCGATTCATTCGACCTACTTGCTCTTCTTTTCCTCGATTTCACTTCATGTGTATTGTGTATGCCCCCGTAGGTTCACCACATAATTGGCCGTGGGTTATAATTAAATATTTAATTACTTATTCGAGTATGAAACACTCTGTCGACTGATCATTCCAAAATTAGCGCCTCTGCCAATTTGGGAATTCTCCCACACTCCACGGCCGATGGAGCCCAATCATTGGTGAATTAATTAAGTGAACTTTTTAACTCATTTACAATTTCCAAATACGACATAATCACTCCATCGATCGATCTCCCAGTTTCATAGGTTCGATTTTACTTCGTCTTGACCTTATGCATTCTGATCTCGAAATAATTCTCCTTGACATTATCTTTAAGAGCTACTTTCAAAAAGTCGTCAGATACATTGGACAAAGATTTTACCAGAATTAATTTCTCACAGAAATCGATAGGAGAAATTCCCAACCTATCAAGTCGAGTCAGTGGATCCTTTGTTGATGATATGAACCTGCATACGAGTCCCTCTATAGCCAATGTGGATACTGCCCAGCAAGCCAATATTAATTAGTTTGTTAGAGGATTGTTTTCTTATGGTTTATAATCAATACGTCTGTTTATTTATAGTACGTAAATTATACAATGGCCAACTTCATCTCTCGCGAACGTATCTAAGCGATTGGATGAAATCCTAAGGTCACATTAGACTATGGGACGATTCACTTCGGTATTGAGTGCAATCATGAAACAGTCTCTAAGGTCGTGATCTTAAACACGTTCGAAGTCATAGATTCCGAACGAGACGGGGTATCGAAGGAATCGCTAAGACTTGTATTATTATGCATGATTCACATAGAGTGAATTTGTAGAGTTTCATGAACAAGACATTTGATGTCAGTGCATATGACTAGGTGGTTCGATAGGGGATCGAGCGCATCGAACTACCAGAAAGAGAAACCCATTGTGGAAGCGCATGTCGCATGTCGGTGATGAGATGTTTCTCAAGGCTTATAATAGTGTACGATTTAGTCCTTGGACTTGAGGTGCTAGGGCGAATTCGGTGCATGAGTGTGCGTACTTAGATTAAGGTACTGGTCACGTATCCTGACCATAATGGGCCTAAGTTTAGTATATATAGTTGTGTACGCGAGTGGTTAGGACTAAGAAATGATCCATCGAATCATCCTGATAAGGTGGGAGAATTTTCTGTACGTTCTTAGATAATAGATTCCGAGAAACCCACGGCCGTGTTTAGTGACGGATTTGGAAAGGAGTTTCCAAATTTAGCTGTCACACTGGAATTATTATCCAGAATTAGAAAGTACATAATCGAGATAATTAGAGGTGCCGATCAATTCACACCCCCTAGGTCTCGGTCGGGAGATTAGTCTTTAGAAGGAGCGTATGTACATGGCATTTATAAGAAGGTGAGGTCCACAAATATCAATTCACCTGAAGTTGGGCTTCATGGGCTTGTGGCTAGACATCGACCATGAAGCGTGGGTACTCAATTAATAATGAAATTAATTCTGGAGTGGTCAATTAAAAGTGTTTAATTGATCGGATCAATTAATTGCTCATTTATTAAATCACGAAAGTTGTGGGCCTGCTGCCAATTGATGGTGAACCCAGAGGGTCACACACTATACAGGTGGACGGTGACAGTCATAAAAGGAAATAATTGATTTAAGGTAGTTAAATCAAACTTCATGAATTGAAGTGTTAATTAAAAGAAGAGATTTATTAATTGGAATATCTAATTAATTAATGTCTAATTAATTAATTAATTGGATTATCTAATTAATTATGTAATTAATTAAAGGCATGGGGCGATTTTGGCTTGAAAAGGAATGGAAGAGTTTGTTTCTTGTTTAACAAATAACAAACAAGAGATTTGGTTAAATCTTGTTTCGTATTGTGATAAGGAAAGGATTTAACAAATCTTGATGAGATATCTAATAAGAGAAGGATTCTTCTCTTATAAATATAACTCATCGTATATCTTCCTAGAACTAATGAAAGAATGAAAGATTAATGAAGTAATTGAAAAACACACAACTAGAAGAAAAAGAAAAGCTGAAAATTGCCCACCCCCCCTGCCTTGGCCGCAAAAGCCCTGTAGCCGCCTTTCTTCCTTCTGTTATCTTAATCCGGATCCAGATCTAGATTTGTCTCTTCCTTCGTTGAAAAATCTCCAAGATCTAGTTCGTAGCCTGTGACTTGGAGACGTTGCTACAATCCAACTGGTGTGGATACGTTCTGGAGGTGAGACAATTGGATCACTCAGTTGTGAATCAGACAAGAAGCCTTCAGGTAACCACCACTGAGCCCTGGTGAGGTATATCACATATCACCCCCTCTTTATTTTAATTATTGTTTGATTCAACCTTTTCGTATGCATAATATGGAGATCGATTTTATGGGACTGATGGGTGCCTCGAAAAAATTTTAAATTCCGCACTTCCGTTGTTCAGACAACCGAGGTATCCGAACAGTGGTTTCAGAGCCAACTCCATTATTATTATGCGAAAATGCCTGAACGTAATAATGTATATGGATACGTGCGTTTATTATGTTCTTTGTGATGATTCTTACTTGTTATGATTAGATCTACTATTGGGTAAATTGAATTTTCAGATATGTGGCAAATTTATAGTTTTTTGAAACTTCAGGACTTTTTGTGCAATAATCGCAAATTTAAAAAATATTAGGACTGAAAATTTATTTTCTATTTTCTGGAAAATTTTGAAAAATCTGGACGTTTTTGCAATTCTGGTAGGTACGTAATTTGGGTCGTTTTTTGCAATTTCCAAAAATTAAAGGACTGTTTTGTAATTTTCGAAAGTTCAGGGGTCTGTTTGCAAAATTCGAAAATTTCTGGATTCAAAATTTAATTTTCTGGTCCTTTGGCCGAAACGAATTTTGGGGGTGTTTTGTAAATTATCAAAAACATTGGGGTTAAAAGTGCAATTTCCAAAAGTTGAGGGGCCGATTTGTAATTTTCAAAAGTTTAAAATCCGAATCTGATTTTATGCAGAAAACTTGTTTTGTTTACCCGAAAATTGAGATTGTCATAATTAGTATTGACTAAAATATAAGAATCATAGGTAATTATTTTTTAAAAGGGTTTTAAGAATTAGAAAGAAATACATAAAAGTTGTTTGCTTGTTTCTTGCTCTACGTGAACTGCTTACATGATTTTTTATCGCGCCGAGCCTTGAACCTAGGGTAGCTATGATTGGATTAATTTATTGTTTGGTTTTTATTGAGCCTGCGAGCCTTAAATTGTTTTTGGGCCACTTTGAGCCTTTGTAATATATTTGGGCTTTACTGTTTTATTAGTTTAGAATGGAAGCTCATTACAAGCAAGGTGGGAGCCCAAGAAGAGTTGAAGACCACGTATGCATGGTTATTTATGTAATAGCCTAGGTCCTCTGAGAAACCTTTAGATTGACCAAGTGGGCCAACGTCATGGCTCGATGATGGCCCGCATAGGAGGCTCCCGATCGAAAACATATTGTGGTAGTATTCATTCTAGGATTGTATGGTTTTAATTTATTTATCGATTTATATTTGGCTTGTATGAGATGTGCGCTAGTATCTAGATCGTAAATCAAAGATAAAGCATAATTAATGCGGTAAGATCTCGAGGAGAGTTTCTTCAAACTTTCAAAACCGAAAATCCCCTCTTGAACAAATATTAAGTCACATTGGGTTTACTATAAAATGAGGTTTTATAAATCCAAGCCTTCCATTAATAGGAACTAGCGTATGTTGTCTACTTATCGATAGAGGTGATTCAGAGTCTGGCACCCGAGTCGAAAGAAGGGACAATACGCGAAATTTCTTGATTCTTGTTTTCTTAAAAAAATGACAAGGGTGAGGACCGGTCGGGATATGAAAATCGACCGATAACCAGTTATGGGGATATCATGACCGGGCCCGTTGCTCATCATGATTAATGGGTTAGACTTAACATTTATGATGTAGCAGTATTAGATAAATGCGAAAACCAAGGCAAAATAGCTTGAAGGTTGTGTAGGGACACAATTGGTAAAAATATACCTACCTAGGGAATTAATTGTACGGCCACGAGTCGTGGGTGCAATTAATGGCCGTTGGGACTATTATCCTAAAGCCTAGAATTAGACCAATGGAATTCTGTCTGCTAGATTTATAATTAAAAAGTGCTTCTGAATTGATCTGATCTTTTAAGAATTTTCACTTTTCTTTGTTGATTAATAACTTTATCCTGGAATAAAAAAGACTGGTCAAGACCTACTAGGAAATAGAATATCCCGAACAATAAAAGGGGTTATTGTTTCGATAAAAATAGTGGGAGAACCATTTCGATAAAAAGTTCAATTTTCGTTAATTATAAGTATTATTTTTAAACATGTCTGCTTATTGTTGTCTTTAAATTGTTTATTTTAGCCACCCTAAATCCACAATCATGTACGGACAAGGTTTGAGGCAAATCATGTGTAATTCACTCGACGAGACAAGTATGGTTGGGTTTAACAATGTTACAGAATATTGTGCTCTTACCTAATCAAGATAATGAATCGAATCAAAAAGCTAGGCGCTGATTTGAATCAAGAAGATGAGATAGAAATTATTCTCAATGGCTTGTCTGACTCATTTTCTCATTTGTGTATCATTGTGATATTCCGAGTTATGGAATTAAAACAAATGATTTACGCAAGTTGTTAGAAAAATATGAGAAAGCCCATCTACAGGGATTGGGTCTGAGTGAAAGAAGGAATTGCCCCTTGTGTAGGAAAGATAGAGAACTAAGGATCTTTGCTAGAAAGAAATTCTTGAAGAAAATGACCTAGTTATTCTTTTGATGTATGACATCTCATAGACCCTCATATATGTAAAAGGGTTTGCAGATAATGATGGCATTCCCTTGCCCTTGGGAAAGAGGGCACGTCTTCAAAGACAGAGGCAATCATCGCTTCAACAAATAAGGGAAAATTGCTTCAGGAATTGAGTCAAGAAGAATCTAGACTTCACTTTTTGGCAAAAGAGTTTTACTTAGTTTTTCGTCTTAGCATAAGTTTTAGTTTCATTTGTTTTTTGAGTATCATTTCGAATTTTTGTACATGACAACATTGCTTTACCATTATGAATGGAATATTATTTAATTAAAGCTTTTTACTTTGTACAAATATTGATGCTTTACCATTATGAATGGAATGTCTTTAAAGCATATAAATGAAACAATGATAAACAACCAAAATCTTTGATAAACAATATGCTAAATCGAGAAAAGTAAAACAACTAGATGATCATCCACATACTTGAAATGCATATTTTGGACATTCTTCCAAAAGAAGGATTCGAAAGGAAGTTTTCATCTAACGCTCTTGAAATATAGAACATGGATGAATTCGTAACTTACGAATCTTGTCTCAAAGGAATGATGTCGAAATTCACGTTTGCTAGGCATTCTGAAGCATATCAACCGAATGGATTTAATCCATAAGGACAAACGTGGAGAACTAAAGGGTTAGTTCAAAAGGGACGTAACTTCATATATACTTGCGATTATTTTGATCGTCAAAGCATATATGTACTTTGTGAAGTACAATTCTAAAACTGTTGAAATATTCAACAGATGTTTTAGAAATGAAGTAATTAAGTGCATCATGTCAAAAGCATTTTGATCTAATCAAATTTGCCGAAACATAAGCCATTAATTCCTCGATTATCTAAACGAGAATAGAATTCTCATGCAGTCACTTAAAGTAGGAATCGAACTTGGTTAGACTTCGTTCATTTCACGTTGTGATTTCGCTGAACTTCCTTGTTCACTTTAGGGGATAGCCTCCCCTGACTCTTCAAATATACTTAGGCTAGTACCTTTCGAAGTAAGTCCTTACAACGCCGTATCATTTATGACATGGCATAACACCCTTGTAACAGAAATTGAATAGTAGATCCAATTTGTACGAAATTTGTGGGGTATCCAACAAAATCCATTGGATACCTATTCTACGACAATGAGAAACGAAAGTTTCTCGTAAGTGTCCGTTCCTCTGTTGATGAAATCCGCGTCAAAGGAAATAGGGAATGTCATAGAACTTGATGAAGTTCAAGATTTGGACCTATCCCCACAAACAATGGGAGCAAATCCTGAAACATACCGAACTAGAATTACGCGCACACACTTTGTAGACCAATCAAATTCATATGGAAGTCAAAATTCCATTTTACGAAATTAAGAAATTGGATATTGATCCAAAATTATAAAGAAACTATGTTTGACATAAACTAAGGGACATGGCATGAAGCCATGAGATCCGAAGTGGAATGTTTTCAACTTATTTGACTCGCTTAATGGCGGTAGGTTCTTCTTCAAAAGCCTTTTATGGACTGATGAAGATACCTTATCTCCATTTGCAACGTCAAAATCCATTTCGAAACTATTAGCTATAGAAGGGTGGTTTGACTACCAAAGTATGACTATTGGATATGAATCCTGCCTCTCGCGATTTGAAAATTGATGAGAAGATTTTTATTCGAATCCAAAGGTCAATCAGTGACTTTTAAAATCCCAAACTTGGAACATGCAACTTGATAAGTTGATGAATAATGTTGAATTTGTCAAAAGGCAACATAACATGACGACGTTCTGTATATCAAGGATGATATCAGAATATCTGATGAGGGGTACTTTGGATTCTCTATTTTGGGAAGACTTGTCAGATCGAAAACCAAGGAATCCGACCTCTAAGATGTATCATCCGACCCTCAATGCTAATCAGCCTAGTCCGATCTCCAGCAAAGAGGCTCAGGATCGGATTTACTGTTGGGTCGATCCAAGGCCCAGGCCCTTGGGTCGAGAAATGTACCCCTGCGAGTGGTTCAGCTAGCACACCGCCTCAAGTATAAATACCACAAGCATTTATGATGCCAGACACGCTTTCGCAGGTGCTCCTTGCTCGAAGCCACAATTTGAAGTATCCTCGGAAGTTAGATTAGATCACTTTGTGTGTATTAGCCTCTAGCTTGTACGACATCCTATAATGCTCAAGTAGGACTCCGAGTTATTTTCTTTCTAATCATGATCGATAACATACATATTTGACCCCATTATCAGCATCATCGCACATTATTGTCATTACTTTCTATTATTAATCCCGTACGAAACAACGTACGATCAATTGGCGCCCACCGAGGGGCCTTATTTGGGTGTTAGATCGAAAAATTCCTACTACGAGGCGAAATACATACATTCGAGGAGAGCCTTTTCATGTGGCTGGGGCACAAAATTTTGTCAACAATGAGCCCGATAATCTATCTCGAGCGGCTCGACAACAAGAAGCTCCATCGATTATTCCCCAGGTGGATATTCCGATCCGCACAACCGTCGCCGATCTGAGATCCATTATCAGCACAATGTGCAGGGAATTTTTGAACACCGAAAGAGATGATTAGTCTCCCGTGGATCAGCCCGCGGCACATGGGAGACCTGAAATCCCATCTTCGAACATTCAGAAAGAGAGGAGAGTACTTCGATCAGTATCAAAAGCGCCTGTGGCAAACCCTTCCCAACCTGCTCCGTCGAGGTCCAACATCCGGTTAGGATTACCTTCTAAGGTAGTGCATGATTTGGAAGATTCGGTAGGTGGGGAGAGTCATCCTTTGGGTGCTAACAAAACAAAAAAGTCGACCTAGAAAAGGGTCACAGAAGTTGAACTGGAGAAAATCGTGCAGGAGAGAGTCGCCAAGAAACTGGATAGAGAGGAGTTGATTAAAGAAGCTTGGAACGCAGGTACGACAATCAGACATACCGAAATAATGCAAAATAGAGAAACTATCCGTGAAAACATCAGGGATAGAGAGATCGAAAATGGTATCATGAGATGTTCACCTTTCTGCCAAGGGATTCGAGATGCTCGAAACACTGAAACAGTGCCTACGAGATTACCATTGTATAACGGGACTACCAACCCGGGGAGCACATTAACAGCTTCATTAATGTGATGAATTTGTATGGACACTCGGAAGATTTATGCTACAAATTCATGGTTACCACCTTCGAAGGGATTGCCTTTGATTGGTTCGGGAAATTTCCACCGAACTCCATCTTCTCTTTCGATGAATTGTGACAAATTAAAACATCAATTTGCATGTCATAGGAAACCAACAGCTAACCATCTAGGAACTGTGAAGCAGATGGAGGGCGAAAATTTGAGGCAATGGTTGGCAAGATTCATTATCGAACTTCTTAAAGTTGATACTCCGCAAATCGAATATCTATCCTCTCTGATGTTCGAATTAACAAAAAACACACAGTTCGGGAACGTACTCTGTAGGAAACACCCTAAATCTTTTGAGCTGATTATGGAGATAGCTGAAAAATATATGATACAAGAGGAAATGGATAAGCTAAAACATGCTCAAAACCTGAAACTTCCCCTCGGGAAGAAACATGAATGAGCCCCTATTCCAAAACACGCCGATTATGGGAGCTCAAATAGGGGGTCAGTATGGCAAATACTCAACGCCTACAAACCCCAGATGCCGACCCAAAGAACTAATGTCTATGGTTCGCTCCCTGATCCCAATCGACCTCCACGCCCGGGAAAGATTCACTTCACTGAATTAAATACCTCAAAGGAAGAAATTCTAACTGTATTGGAAGAGGGGAATTTGATCTTCGACGCCCAAGGAATTACTCAAGCAAGACCAGGAGCGTTGAACTACAAGAAGTATTGCCGGTACCATAGAGCTCGTGGACACAGTACTGAAAATTGCTATCAGTTGAAGGTCGAGATCGAAAAGTTAATTGTGCAAGGAAAACTTAAAGAGATTGTTAAAAAAGGAAACTATAACAACCGTTATAGTTCCAAAAGTCCCCGAATGTTTATCGCTCAACAAAAGGAAACTCGAAATCAGGCTGACGAGCAGCTGAACGGAGTGATAAACATGAATGTTGGTGGACCAGCAGGAGGAGATAGCAGAAATGCAAGAAAAAGAACGATGAGGTCGATAAAGACAATTGTCTCGACCAAGAAATAGATCCTCTCTTTAGAACCTCCATCCAGGAAAATCAAGTTATAAGCTTTAGTGACGTGGATGGACCCGAAGATGTTACTTAGGATGTGGATAACGATGACCCCATCCTAACCCTAAGGATCGCTAATTATGAGGTCAAAAGGGTTTTTGATTTACAATGGTAGTTCCGCGAACATTATCTCTTCCGAAGCTCTCGCTCGGATGAACCTCGAACATCCTTATTTGGATTGAGTGTTTACTCCTTTGGTCGGATTTGGCGGTTCAAAAATTGTCTCACTGGGGACCATCCTACTAAGCACAACTCTTGGAAAGAAGCCAAAGAGCGGAACAAGAACAGTAAAATTCCTAGTGGTAGAAACACCTTTTGCTTATAACGCCATATTGGGGAGACCAATATTAAACGCCTTCAAGGCGGTGGTGTCAACGTACCATCAAAAGGTGAAATTTTCGACTGGTGGAGGAGTTGGAGAATGTGGAACAATCAGTGCATGGCATGGGAGTGTTATAATTTCTCTTTGACTATAAAACGGAAGATTGAACCTGAGAACCCGATGAAAAGAAGGCTTGTTGATTTGGAATTAGGATCGGTTTCGAATTTACCAGTTCCAGACTGTGTTAAAATACAAGGGAAGAAGGGAAAGAGCGTGGATATGAGTGTACAAGCCCCTGACCATAAGAAGGTTGCTTTAGTTCTTGGTTCCCCAGAAAAGGTTACCAGGATCGGAACAGAACTAAGCGAGAGGATGGAAATTATGCTCATTAACTTTTTACGCAAAAACGTAGATGTCTTCGCTTGGAGCTCAGATGATATAGTGGGAATCGACCCACGGGTGATTATGCATTCATTGAACATAGACCCAAAGGCAAAACCCGTTCGACAGAAGAAACGTAATCATGGTCGAGAAAATGATAAAATCATCAACGCTGAGGTTGATAGATTGTTGGCAGCTGGTCAAATACGGGAGATCAAATTTACAGAGTGGCTATGTAATGTAGTCTTGGTTTCCAAAGGGGAAAATATCGAAAATAAGTGGAGAATGTGTAACGACTTTACCAATTTGAATAAGTTATACCCAAGAGACCCTTACCCACTGCCTCAGATCGATATGCTAGTGGATTCTACTGCTGGGTTTGTTTTCTTCAGCATGATGAATGCCTTCCAAGGATTCTATCAAATATTCCTGAAAGAGAGGGATCAAGATAAAACTGCATTCATTACCGAGCGTGGAGTTTATTGCTTCGTTGTTATGCCATTTGGTTTGAGAAACGCTGGAGCAACTTATCAGAAGTTGGTGAACATGATGTTCAAAGAGTTGAGAGGAGAGATCATGGAAGTTTACGTTGATGACATGCTCGTAAAAAGCATGACGGATAAAGACCGTATCAAGCACCTCGATAGATGTTTTGCAATTTTGAGGAAGTACGGTATGAGATTGAACCTGGCAAAGTGTACCTTCGGGGTCAGGTCGGGAAAATTTTGGGTTATTTTGTTCAAAAGCGCGGAATTGAAGCTAATCCAAAGAAAATTCGAGCTATCACCGCGCTCAAACCACCAAGAAGGCTTTCGGACGTTCAAAGCTTGGTAGGAAAAATCCTCTCCTTGACCAGATTCCTGGTTCCCCAGAAAAGGTTACCAGGATCGGAACTGAACTAAGCGAGAGGATGGAAACTATGCTCGTTGACTTTTTGCCAAAAAACGTAGATGTCTTCGCTTGGAACTCAGATGATATAGTGGGAATCGACCCACGGGTGATTATGCATTCATTGAACATAGACCCAAAGGCAAAACCCGTTCGACAGAAGAAACAAAATCATGGTCGAGAAAATGATAAAATCATCAATGCGGAGGTTGATAGATTGTTGGCAGCTGGTCAGATAAGGGAGATCAAATTTACAGAGTGGCTATGTAATGTAGTCTTGGTTTCGAAAGGGGAAAATATCGAAAATAAGTGAAGAATGTGTAATGACTTTACCGATTTGAATAAGTTATGCCCAAGAGACCTTTACTCACTGCCTCGGATTGATATGCTAGTGGATTCTACTATTGGGTTTGTTTTCTTCAGCATGATGAATGCCTTCCAGAGATTCTATCAAATATTCTTGAAAGAGAGGGATCAAGATAAAACTGCATTCATTACCGAGCGTGGAGTTTATTACTTCGTTGTTATGCCATTTGGTTTGAGGAACGAAGGAGCAACTTATCAGAGGTTTGTGAACATGATGTTCAAGGAGTTGATAGGAGAGATCATGGAAGTTTACGTTGATGACATGCTCGTAAAAAGCATGACGGAAGAAGACCACATCAAGCACCTAGATAGATGTTTTGCAATTTTGAGGAAGTACAATATGAGATTGAACACGGCAAAGTATACCTTCGGGGTCAGGTCGGGAAAATTCTTGGGTTATTTTGTTCACAAGCGCGGAATTGAAGTTAATCCGAAGAAAATTCGAGCTATCACCGAGTTCAAACCACCAAGAAGGCTTTCGGACATTAAAAGCTTGGTAGGAAAAATCAACTCCTTGAACAGATTCATCTCCCGGTCAGCGGACAAGAGTTTGCGTTTATTTAAGTTGTTTCGAAAATCAAAGGATTTCGAATGGACCGCTGAATGTGACAAAGCCTTTGAGGATCTCAAGGCTTATTTAACTTCGCCGCCGATGTTGGCCAAACCATTTGATGGCGAATTCGATCGAGAAAATCGAGGAATCGATATGGCTAATGCATGTGGACGGATTCTCAAGCAAAGAAGGAGGTGGAGCAGGAATTCATTTCCAGGGTCCAAATGGGGAAGATTTGAGCTATGTTGTCACATTGGACTACGTTATCACAAACAACGAAAGCAGAATACAAAGCTCTAATTGCGGGACTGGAGATGGCCCTAAAGGCGATGGTAAAATCGCTTACTGTACTTACAGATTCTGAACTTGTGCATAGGCAGGTGAAGGGTTTCTATGATGCAAAGGAGTTCAATATGATAAAGTACTTGAACAAGTGAAAGATCTTATCTCCAGATTTGAAAAGTTCGAGATCCATCCAATTCCTAGGGAGGAAAATCTATGGTCGGATCCGTTATCGAAGTTTACCGGAACAATTGATGGGAAGAAGGAAAGGGTGATCACGTGGTTACTTTCTAATACACCAGACATCGAATGTTACCCCTAACATCGACGTTGTGGAGATTGATGAACAGAAACCCTCTTGGGTCGATCCGTTCCTCAAATATTTGAAGGAAGGGAAACATCCTGAGGATGTAAATGAGACTCGGAGGCTTAAATATCGAGCTCCATTATTCGCCTTAGTGGACGGTCAACTCTATAAAATATCCTCCTTAGGAATTTTACTGAAATGTATTCTTGAAGGTTAGTGTGATATTATTCTAAAGGAAGGCCACGAAGGGGAAGCTGGAAGTCATTGTGGCGCTCGGGCATTGGCTCTAAAATGTTCGAGGATAGGTTATTATTGGCCTACTCTTATTTCCGACTCGGTTGGTTACGTGAAGAAATGCCATCATTGCCAAATTCATTTGAATTTGATCCACCAACCAGCGGAGCAGATGCACTCTATTCCTATTTGCTGGCCCTTCGATAAATGGGGTATTGACATCGTTGGTCCTTTTCCGACTGCGAGAGCGAAAAAGAATTATGTAATAGTTGTTGTGGAATATTTCAGCAAGTGGGTAGAGTGTGTTGCCTTAACCAAGATCACACAATTCCAAGTTATAAATTTCCTATTTGTAAGAATATTTTCTGCAGGTTCGGAATTCCTAGAGTTTTGATCTCCGACAATGGGACTCAGTTCGCCAGAAAAAAGGTCTTGGAATGGTGTGAGAAGTTCAGCGTACAACAGAATTTTACATCCGTTGGGCACCCACAGGCGAATGGGCAGACTGAGGTCGTGAATAGAGAGATCGTCCGATCTTTAGAAAAGTTCTTAGTTGAGGGCAAGGGTTATTGGCTTGATGAACTTCTTGGAGTTGTATGGGCCAATAGAACAACTGTAAAAGCTGCTACAGGCGAGACTCCTTTTAGTTTAGTTTACGGATCGGAGGCTGTTATTCTAGTCGAAACTCTTATACCATCTCCTAGAGTCGAATTCTATGATCCTGATGATAATCAATCGTTAAGGGAAATGGAGGTCGATCATGCAGATAGTAAAAGAGACCAAGCTAAATTAAAAATTCAAGCAGCGAAGTCCAACATGGAAAAGGCATATAATCAGAAAGTCAGGATCCAAACCTTGAAGGTCGGAGATCTAGTATTAAAAAAGGTGGAGGTTTCAAAACATGTTGGGAAACTTCAGCCTAATTGGGACGACCCTTATGTCATTGTCGAAGTTGGAAAGAAAGGTCTAATAACGTGAGGGGGAACTCACAATTTATATAACCCCATCAAAGCATATGAACAAAAGGGACGAACCCCTAAAACAAAGGATCAAAAAAGATAAAACAACACAGCAAAGCAAGAAAACAAAATGAACAGCCAACATGCTGGCAAACAGCCCACACAGGGGAACAAAAATCTAAAAGCAAGATAAACGCCCACATACTGGGAGAACCCACGCAGGGGTATGAAATGGTACCAACAGACTGGCCAAACCCCCACGCAGGGGCATAATCATAACAAATAACTAACACAAAAGTAACAACTCCTTCCATCAGCCTCCAGAATATAGCCTCCTATGAGCCCCGAAGAGAAGAAGAGCCCTCTGAAGTCAAAGATAAGGAGCAACTCCTCAAACAGCCTTCAACATATAGTCTCCTCTGAGCCTTGATAGAAAAGCAACACAACTCCAACCCCTGAAATAGAATCCCTGGATGAAGACTCTACTACAAGGCTAACCATGTACAAGGAAATCACCAACACCCAACACCACCAACCTCTCAACACAACCACGAACCATCATAAAATAGTGTGTGATACGTGCGAATGCATGGTTAAGTATAGAAGTGGTGAATTACTGGGATCCATTACCTGACAGAAATAATGAGTATAAGTCCACACATGTGAGATGAATGAACTTGTCAAGTCATCTAAGATGACCCGACCTACATGCAAAAAGTGACTGACAAGCATTGGAAGCAAAGATAACCAAATGGTAGAATTGTCAATGGACCAGGGAACTCATCCAGAAAATAAAACAAAAGGCTTCCTAACATGCAAAGGGAATATATGTTGTAAAGTGCAAATGATATGCATCTAAAGGTTGTCCCTGAGTGAATAAGCCGGTGCAGACCAACTTAAACACTTTGAACCGGACATGACAAGTGTGTGCGGTGCATGGGAGGCACAATGTAGAAGTGGTGAGTGAAGTGTGGCCTGTAAGTTAGCTAATATTGATAAAGCCATGAGAGATGGCGGAATCATGCAAAAACAAGGATAGCTAACCTCAGAAAGCAAGGGCAAATCAAATGATGGAAATCGAAGGACCAGGGGTGCGGGCCAAAGTAAAAAAAAAAAAAAGGATCAGGTATATGCACAGATAAGATATCTACACTCTATGAAATGGATCTAAGGAACTTCCCTCTGATAGTGTATCAAAATAGTCTGATAAACTACCCTGAAGTGTGTGCGGTGCATGGGAGGCACAATGTAGAAGTGGTGAGTGAAGTGTGGCCTGTAAGTTAGCTAATATCGATAAAGCCATGAAAGATGACTGAATCATGCAAAAACAAGGATAGCTAACCTCAGAAAGCAGGGGTAAATCAAATGATGGAATAAGAAAGGCCAGGGTAGTGGGCCAAAGTAAAATAAAGATCAACTATATGCACTGATAGGATAACTACTCTATATGAAATGCAGCTAAAGAATTCTCCCCTGATAGTGTATCAGAACAGTCTGATAAACTACCCGGAACATCAATATCATATAGAGGTAGAGAAGGTTTATTTGGTGTGTCTAAATGAAGGCATCTGGAACTTGTCACACCAAATAAGACCATTCAATTTCCTATCCCCCTCACCATGATGGAAAATGTATGATTCCTGTGAATCACATCCCAGGTTGGCTAAATGATCAGCAACCTGATTAGCCTCCCTGTAGATATGATTCACTGAAGAATCAAGTTTTTGCAAGAAATTTTGAGCTTTGTACAATAAATTCACAAGTTTCCAATGTACCTGTTTTTTACCTTTTAAGATCGAACACAAAACCTGAGAGTCCACCTCAACCAGTACATTGGAACATCCAAAAGATTCACAAATTTCCAGTCCCCTGATTAAAGCCCTCATCTCTGATTCAGTGTTTGTACAAAGCCTAATAAAGTCACAAAAGCCAAATATCATTTCACCATGAGCATCTCTAACGATACCACCCAAACTCCCAACACCTGGATTTCCCCTCGAATAGCCATATGTATTCAATTTAACAAAACCAGCAGGAGGGAGAAGCCAATTAACAATAATACATCTAGGTTCTATAAAAGGTTTGACATTGATACCCCAAGATCTAAGAATACTTAAATCCCCCTTCCAATTACAAGGTCTAATTTTTGAAGTTAAGTACAAAGACTTAATCTCAGAAATTGACCTATTTATAATGTTTAAAGCAGGGTGATTTTTGTTATGATGTTTGGAATTATTCCTGCACTTCCATAAGTTCCAAAGAACATAAATGGCTACTACAGACCTCAAGTGTCATGGACCACAAAAAGTAGATGAGTTAATCCAAACAGATAACAAAAATCTGGGGTTATCAGTCAAAATCTTCTTTACACCAAACAGATTAGCAAAGTACTCCCAAACTTGGGAAGCCACTGAGCCATTGATAAAAACATGCTGGATACTCTCAATATCAAAACAACATTGGCATTTTGATGCTAACTGAATCCCTCTGGATTGCATAACACTGTCCACAGGGATCCAGTTGTTCAAAAGCCTCCAAACGAAAATAGAAATCGAAGACAAGACAAGAAAGTTCCACACATGCTTCATAAACAAATCAACTGGCTTCTTAAGTCTAGTAAAATTCCAAGCACTTTTGATATTGAACAAACCATCAGGAGTGTGCTTCCAAGTAATCACATCATGTTCATTCAAATCAATATGCAGTAAGACAATATCACTCACCACATCAGCAGGCTAGCAGGAAAGGAGAAAATCCACATTCCATTTGTCATGCATAAAGAAATCACAAACTCTAAGGTTATCAACTGGGAGATTAGGAATACGCAGATATTTTAAAGACCTGTCACTATCCAATGATCATGCCAGAAAGATATATGCCCATTTCGTAACCCCCAGAAGACATTCTCAAAAAACAAGTCTCTAACCTTACACATACGCTTCCACACTTGAAATTCATATCTGGCAATCAAAGCAGTATAGAAATGGTGGGACTTTGTATACTTCTGTACCATGAATCTAGACCAAATCCAATCATTTTCCCTAACCATCCACCAAAGCTTGTAGGAAAAGGCATTAGAAACATCAGACAATCTCCTAACCCCTAGACCACCGTCCAAAGAGGAAAAACATATATTCTTACAGGAAGACCAGTGGATCTTCTGACCACTGATCTTACTCCAGAAGAATCTAGCAAAGAGTCTCTCAAGCTCAACTAACAGCCTAGTGGAGGGAAAGATGACCTGTAATGTATAAGTGGGAATAGAAGTGAGCACACTTTTCAATAGCACAAGTTTACCACCAGGGGAGAGGGAATTGGTCTCTCAACCAGTCAGACGAGATCTAATCTTAGCCAATAAGGGGTCAAAAAGAGCCATGTTTTTCTTCCCTTTAAACAAAGGGGCACCGAGTGATGGGGGCTATTTCGCACCCTACATACCAGTCTGATCGAACAAAGATTACAAGGTCGATTCGACCAATTCTAACGGATCGAGACCTTCTTACTGACCCAGCCTGATGCCGCTCGCTCCGAGTAAAGATTACACTCCGGACCCAATAAGGATAGGTTGGGCCGAGTCCAACTAGGACTATGATTCCTTGTAATACTAGGTTTAGCGTAATATAAATACCTAGTTATTCATTGTATAAGACAACTACGAATTCTCTTAATTCTGAGATTACACAAGAATACATTGATAACAATAGAACTCAATAATATCCATTATTATTGCAGAACTTTACCTCCATATCATTGCGTTCTTAATTTCGTTAATGGTTTTACTTCTTGCCTTTGATTATTGCTTTTCTTTGTAAACGATCCATCCAGAATAAAGTAACAGAACCCAATATACTGAATAATTCAATATCCAAACCCCCGATATCACAAATTCACTGATATTAAATTAACCCGACGAAAAACGGTTAAATCAGTTGGCGCCCACCGAGGGGCTAGGTTAATTATTCGATCGACATATGGCTCGCCCAAGGAAAAGCGCTCGTATCGGAGCAAGAAGTAACACAACCACCGGTCATGACACATCTGAAGATCCACAGGAGAACGACAATAATAACGTTCCCAACACCGACGAGAATTTACAGAATACCCATCCCCGAGATCATGAACCCCTAGGAGGTCCTCCCGGCACGATACAGGAAGAGCCGGAAGTCCCCGAGATCCCTGCTCCTCTCCCGGGTGCTCAGGAGAAATTACGACAAATAGCGATGCTCTTTAAATCACTCTCCCCGGAAGAATTACTTGTGCTTGATCAAATTCCGCAAAATCCTAGGGCTGCCAGGACAATTCCTGCTCGGAGAACGCCCGGACAAAACGATCATGTATCTCAACAAGCTGATAGCCCACCAAGCGAGCACCGCTCGCTACACAGTCCACAACAGGACAATTCGAAACCCTCCGACAACAATCCTCGAAGGAAACGAGGTCACAGAAAAACCCCGGCGAGGCGCAGTAAATCCAGGGAACGAACAATTATCCCTATTGAGGATGATATAGATGATACAATCCCTGATCGACCACGAACGGCTCGATTGACGGAAAGAGAAATTGAAAGGATGGTGCAGGACCGACTTGAACAACGCTTACGGTCTATTCAAAATCCGTGGGCCCGAACCACGGAACTCCAGGAAAGCCTTGCGGCCTGTTCTCCCTTTTGCAGGGAAATAAAAGAGGCACAATCGATCGGACAAGTCCCGGGCAGACTACCTCGCTACGATGGAACCACTGACCCGGATGATTATATTTTTAGCTTTACAAATATAATGAATTTATATGCCCACTCTGCTGAATTCACTGCCAAATTAATGGTAACCACATTCGAAGGACTCGCGTTGGACTGGTTCGCGAAACAACCTGCCAACTCCATATTCAGCTTTAGGGAACTCTGTAACAAATTGACACAGCAGTTCGCCAGCCAAAAGAGACAAAAACTTCCAATGAGCTACCTTGGAACTATATATCAACAAGAAGGAGAATCCCTAAGGAATTGGTTGGCCAGATTCAACGTAGAATTGCTTAAAATCGATTCCCCAAATATTGACTACATAATATCTATCCTCTTCGATCTCACTAAAAACAGGCAGTTCGGAAATGCCCTCAGTCGAAAGCAACCAAGAACGTTCGCCGACATCATGAGCCTAGCATCTAAGTATATGACCCAAGAAGAGATGAATTCCTTTAAGGATAAAAACAAAAACAAAGTTACGGCTACAGGGTCTAAGCGGCATGATAGGATTCCCGCCCAAAGATCCTTGGATTACGAGCGATTTTCCAAGAGAGGTAACGTTTTCCAGCGACTGGAATACAGCGGAGCCGACCGAGAAAGGCAACCTAATTTCTACCAAAGACCAAGAAACCCTGAACCACCAATCAGAAGCAGAGTGAATCAAGTAGAACACCCAAGATTAAATGCTCCAATCGAAGAAATCTTGGAAGTTCTAGAAAGGAATAATTGGATTCCTGAGGCGAGGAAAATCGCTCAGCCCAGACCAGGGTCTAGAAACTATGATCAATACTGTAAGTACCATAGGGCACATGGGCATCGAACGGAAAATTGTTTTCACCTTAAGAGAGAAGTTGAAAAACTGATCGAGCAAGGAAAACTAGACGAATACGTAGAACGAGATAATCGCAAAAGGGAAAGAAGCAGAAGCCCCCGGAACGGAACTCAAAGGAGAAGTTCTCATCGAAGGTCACCAGAACATCGACCTGCTCAGGAGTTGAATCACGACCAGATCAATGGAACTATCCACACTATATCCGGGGGGCCTGCGGGTGGAGATAGTCACAATGCTCGACGAAGAATGGCCAGATCCCTAATTGCAAGTTCTAAATATCCAAAAGAAGTATGGACGTTAGAAAATAGGCTCACAAATCACGAGCCGATTAGCTTTAACGAAGGCGAAGTACCTAAAAACATTACTTGGGATACGAAAGAAGATAACCCAGATTTCCCTATGGTAGTGTCGTTAGAAATAGCGAATTACAATGTAAAAAGAATCCTAATCGATAATGGAAGCTCAGCAAATATCATCTCCAGGGAGGTTCTAGCACAAATGAACCTCGGACAAATAAACTTACAAAAGGTAGCCACACCGTTAGTAGGCTTTGGAGGGTCCGAGATCATCCCCAGCGGAACGATATCTTTGAGTGTATCGCTCGGAAAGAAGCCGCTTCGAACAGTGAAGCTGGTAAAATTCCTAGTGGTAGAAACACCCTTCGCTTATAACGCTATATTAGGGCGACCAGCCCTTAACCTTTTTCGAGCTGTGGTCTCTACCTATCACCAGAAAATAAAATTTCCGACCGATAGCGGCATTGGAGAAATAACGAATGACCACTGTATGGCGTGGGATTGCTACAGCACGTCGCTGACCTTGAGAGAACATCCTAACCCTATTACTCCGAGCAAGAGAAAGATCGAAGACGATCCAATTAGAAATGAGGTCGAAATTCCTATTACTGATCGATTAGATAAAAAGGGGAAAGAACCACTAGATTTATCCTTGCAACCCCCAGAACATAAAGATATAATTCTAGTAGAAGGCGACTCGTCCAAAAGGACAAGAATTGGTACAGAATTGAGCAAAGAAGGAGAAGTAATGTTAATCGAATTTCTAAGAAATAACGTGGACGTTTTCGCTTGGAGTGCAAATGACATCGAAGGGATCGATCCTCGAGTAATCAAGCATACCCTAAAAATTGACCCTTCAGCGAAACCCGCCAGACAGAAGAAAAGAAATCATGGACCAGTGAAAGATAAAATCATTAAAGCCGAAGTTGAAAGACTGATGGAAGCAAAACAAATCCGAGAAATACATTTCTCGGAGTGGCTATGTAATGTTGTACTAGTAGCAAAGGGGGATAAAAAGGACAACAAATGGAGGATGTGTAATGATTTCACCGACCTTAACAAGTTATGTCCACGCGACCCTTACCCCCTCCCAAGAATCGACTTATTGGTCGACTCGACTGCTGGCTTTGCGCTGTTCAGCATGATGGACGCCTTCCAAGGCTTTTACCAAATATACATGGACGAGCGCGACCAAGAGAAGACCGCATTCATAACCGAACAGGGAGTATACTGCTTTATAGTAATGCCGTTCGGATTAAGGAACGCTGGGGCTACATACCAAAGATTGGTAAACCTAATGTTCAGGGAGTTAATCGGAGAAATAATGGAGGTCTATGTAGACGACATGTTAGTTAAAAGTATGAATGAAGCAGATCACGTAAAACATCTAGATCGATGTTTCCAAATCTTAAGAAAATATCGTATGAAGTTGAACCCCGCAAAATGCACCTTCGGTGTTAAGTCAGGAAAATTTTTGGGATATTTGGTACACCAGCGAGGAATAGAAGCCAACCCAGAAAAAATTCGAGCCATAACTGAAATGAAACCTCCCAAGACCATCTCTCAAGTGCAAAGCTTGGTTGGGAAGATCGTAGCGTTGAATAGATTTATATCTAAATCGGCGGATAGAAGCTTACCCTTTTTCCAAACACTTCGAAAAGCGAAAAACTTCGTTTGGACCGAAGAATGTGAACGGGCTTTCGAACAACTCAAAGAATATTTAACATCCCCTCCGATGTTGGCCAAACCGACAGAAGGGGAACCATTGTACTTATACATCTCCATCTCCGATACGGCCGTTAGCTCAGTCCTAATTAAGATAGAGGGTTCAGAGCATAAGCCTGTCTATTATCTCAGCAAGTTATTACAAGGGGCGGAGAAGAATTACTTGGAAATAGAAAAATTCACGCTGGCCTTAGTAGTGGCTGCACGAAAACTCCGACCCTACTTCTTAACCTACAAAATCATCGTTTTGACGAATCAACCGTTAAGACAAATCCTAGCAAAACCAGAAGCCTCCGGACGACTAATCAAATGGGCCATCGAACTCAGCCAGTTCGAGGTAGACTACAAACCGAGGATTGCCATCAAGGCCCAGGTGTTGGCCGATTTTATACTAGAAACACCGACGCAGGCCACTGAATCGTCGAGATGCCACAACAACGATGTTTTGATGATCGAGGATCAAACTTGGTTAATGCATGTCGACGGTGCTTCATACCGAGAAGGGGGAGGCGCCGGAATTAACTTCACTGGACCAAATAAGGAAGATTTGAATTACGCGATAACATTGGACTTCGTCGTAACAAACAATGAAGCCGAATATGAAGCGTTAATCGCAGGAATGGAGATGGCGATAAAAGCCAACATAAAGAGTCTTAAGGTACTAACTGATTCGGAATTAGTACAAAGACAAATAGAAGGCCTATACGAGGCTAAAGAGTTCAATATGATCAAATACCTCGCCAAAGTGAAATCTCTAGCTGGGAAATTTGAAAGCTTCAGTATCCAGAACATCCCACGTTCGGAAAATAAATGGGCCGATCAGCTATCAAAATTCACAGGATCCCATGACGGAAAGACCGAACGGGTGATTAACTGGTTGATATCTAATACACCAGCAATCGATATCGATGAAATACCGATAATCGATATAATGGAAATCGAAGAAGCCGAAGAAAACTGGATGAACCCAATGAAAGACTATCTTCAAGATGGAAAACTACCATCTGATCAGAATGAAGCTCGGAAAATAAAATATCGAGCCCCAAAGTATACACTTATAGAAGGAAAACTCTACAGACGATCAGTATCGGGAATTCTCCTGAGATACATCCCTGAATCACAAACCATGGATATACTGCGAGAAATACATGAAGGAGACGCAGGAAATCACAGTGGATCGAGGGCATTGGCCTTAAAATGTCTCAGAACAGGTTACTATTGGCCAACCATCAATAAAGATGCCGCTCAATATGTCCAAGAATGTCATCACTGCCAGATTCATGCTAACATATGCCATCGACCAGCAGAAAATATGCACCCTATCCCGATTTGTTGGCCATTCGATCAATGGGGAATGGACATCGTGGGACCTTTCCCAACAGCTAGATCAAAGAAATCCTATGTCCTGGTCGCTGTAGAATACTTCAGCAAATGGATAGAATGCGTCGCCCTCGCACGAATAACCCAATTCCAAGTTATTAACTTCCTCTGGAAATTCATAGTCTGTCGATTCGGCATCCCAAGGGTCCTTATCTCCGATAATGGAACTCAATTCGCGGGAAAACAGATAATAGAATGGTGTACAAGACTCGGAATTCAACAAAATTTTACCTCGGTAGGACATCCTCGAGCAAATGGACAAACTGAAGTAGCAAACCGAGAGATAATAAAATCTTTGGAAAAAAGGTTAGGAGCTGCCAAAGGAAAATGGCTCGATGAGCTACCAGGAGTTTTGTGGGCTAATCGAACTACGGTAAGAAATTCAACTGGGGAAACCCCATTCAGCTTGATATATGGGTCGGAAGCTGTTATCCCTGTGGAAACTTTAATTCCAACTCCAAGAATAGAGATGTTCAATAAAGAAGAAAATGAAAAGGCGAGAGAAAATGACGTTGATTTAACAGAAGCCTTAAGAGATAAAGCTGCTGTACGCCTACAAGCCACTAAGGCAAATATGGAGAAAGCATACAATCAAAAAGTACGCGTCCGAACCTTCAAAGAAGGGGACTTGGTTTTGAAAAAGGTAGAAGTATCCAAGCATGTGGGAAAGTTACAACAAAATTGGGATGGACCTTACATCGTCATTGGCGTAGGAAAGAAAGGTTCATACAAAATTGCACACATGGATGGGACAGCCTTACCAAGAACCTGGAACGCAGTCAACCTTAGGAAATACTATGGTAAATAAATTTTAGCAGATTATACTGCATTGTTTTATTTTTACTTTATCAAAGTTTTAATCCTTGTAACAAAGGCCCTAGCCTAGAGTTCAAATAGTAAAAATTTTAGCATTTTCTATACATCGATTATTTCGATTAACGCTCTGTGGAATTACACTAGCATATTGATAAATATTAGAACGAAACGAGTCGAGTATACATTGATCCGCTCAATAAACACTCCTCATTCCGACGACAAAAACGAGTTGAGTATACATCGATCCGCTCGATAAAAACTCCTCGACGTATATATATTCAACAGCAAAAAAGACTTTTTGGTGATAAACCTAAGTCTGAATTATAAATGAGTCGAGTATACATTGATCCGCTCAATAAACACTCCTCATTAACAAAACGAGTCGAGTAAACATTGATCCGCTCAATAAAAACTCCTCGATATATCTATAATGATCAAAAAGACTTTTTGGTATGAAAAACCTAAGTCTAAAACAAAACGAGTTGAGTAAACATCGATCCGCTCGATAAAAACTCCTCGACATCATATATATTCAACGATCAAAAAGACTTTTTGGTGATAAACCTAAGTCTGAATTATAAATGAGTCGAGTATACATTGATCCGCTCAATAAACACTCCTCATTAACAAAACGAGTCGAGTAAACATTGATCCGCTCAATAAAAACTCCTCGATATATCTATAATGATCAAAAAGACTTTTTGGTATGAAAAACCTAAGTCTAAAACAAAACGAGTTGAGTAAACATCGATCCGCTCGATAAAAACTCCTCGACATCATATATATTCAACGATCAAAAAGACTTTTTTGGTATGAAAAACCTAAGTCTAAAACAAAACGAGTTGAGTAAACATCGATCCGCTCGATAAAAACTCCTCGACATCATATATATTCAACGATCAAAAAGACTTTTTGGTATGAAAAACCTAAGTCTAAAACAAAACGAGTTGAGTAAACATCGATCCGCTCGATAAAAATTCCTCGATATATGTTCAACGATCAATAAGACTTTTTGGTATGAAAAACCTAAGTCTAAAACAAAACGAGTTGAGTAAACATCGATCCGCTCGATAAAAATTCCTCGATATATGTTCAACGATCAAAGAGATTTTTGGGTTAAAAACCTAAGTCTAAACAAAACGAGTTGAGTAAACATTGATCCGCTCAATAAAAACTCCTCGATTAATTACAACGACAAAGAAGGATTTTGTTATGAAATCCTAAGTCTAAATTATAGCAAGATTGAGTACACATTGATACGCTCAATAAAAACTCCTCGATCTACTCCTAACGATCTAAAAAAGATCCGCTGATACTCCTAAAGTTTTGAAAGATAAATCAAGTATGAATTCATCTGCTCGGAATTACTCCTCGTAAATAAAATTATCAAACGACAAAGAAGATGCAAGAAATAAATAATATTTTATTCATCAAATCAATTACATACTAATATCCTACGTTACAAAAATCTGCTCGCTATCTAAAGATCGTTACAATGATCTAGTTAAATTGATCCTATGGGATCGACTATCTTCACGACAATGTCCACGGAAACACCAATCTCCTCCCTAGTACCTCATCGATCATAATAAACCACCTAAGAAGCATGCTGCTCAGGATGGTCGACTTCTTTGGTTCGATGGCAGGGCTCTGAAGATCGTATGTGATTCCAGATGAAATGAACACTACCAGCCAGATAAGCTAGCAATGCTCACTCACCCAGAAGAAGATACTGCTTTTACTTTATCTATAAAACATTTTACTCTGGAGCAGCATCTCTTCGGGACCGTCGTGAAACGGTAAAACTTCCCTCCGGAGAGGGAAATTTCCCTTGATGAGAAGAAAAGCGAAGTTCAAACAGGTGGAACAATAACCTCCTTATATAAGAAATATGTCATAAAGGGACAAATTTACAAAGCACGGATCGAACATCGACCAGAATGGAGTACACAAAGTTTGATCGACAAAAGTTGTGATTGGCAAAAGCAAAATCAGTTACTAAAAATAAAACAAGGACAAGCTATCCTTCCTCTATCTAGAAACGCGAGTATGCTACTCCATAATGATTATTTCATGATGACTATATCCATGCACAAGGGAAGAACGAGCATAACAAAGTATATATACAGGAGACATTTGATCAGGCAAGAATCTGCCTACAAAAGATCATCGTTTTCAAATTTCTACTCCTTCTATTACAAAAATTTCAGCCCAAGTAACTGCACAAAAGATTGGGCAACAATAAAAAAAAAAAAAAAAAAAAAAAAAAAAAAAAAAAAAAAAAAATAGACAGTCCAAGGCCTGCCAGGTCAAACTAAAGTCGCTAAGAAGAACGATCAGCAGTTCGACTACCAGAAACAGTCCTCCGAGGAGTCAAGTTGCCAGCAAAAGCCATCAACTCGTCTTGACGCTTTAGATAACCGGCGTCATATCCCTCCTCATAGGACCGCAGTCGAGACTCCTCTGCAAGGGCAGCAGCCTGAGTTAAATCATTTTTCTCTTTTTCAAGCACAACTTTTTCGGCCTCCAATCTTTGGAGAGCATCTTTATCAACTTGCAGCTGCAGCTCCAAACCCTTGCTTTTAGCTTTTTCGGACTCCAACTGACCCCGAAGAACTCTCCGACTGTTCCACAGCTCGTCATTTTGCACACCCAGCTGGAGTGCGAAATATTTGCCCTAAAAACAGAAAGAATGAGAAAAACCACCGTACAACAAAGAATTCAAAACAAAGAACAAAAATGTCTACCTGCTCACATATCTTCACCAAAGATTGAACAAGGCGAACATTGGAGGCGCCTTCGAGCTTCCTCAACTCACCAGGCAAAATGGTACTCATGCCTAAATCCCAGGACAAGGCATCAGGTTCAACAGAACCCGGCAATTCGCTAGTTAAAGGGACACCGTCAGGACGTGGAGTCTCCGACAAGAGGATGTCATTAACTTGCTCATTGATACATCGCTCATCCAGTTGACGAGGAGACTCTCTCCCGTCAGGACTAACGGAGGTTTCCTTGCCCGAAGCAGAAATTATGGTTCTACGACCAGACCGCGAGCCGGTCCGACCTTGAGAAGGTCCTCCAGATTCAAAAGAAGTAGTCATCACGGTAGTATCGTGAAACAAATAATCAGGACAATCCTGCACAATAGATTGCGTCGTAGAAGGATTGACAAAAAAGCCATCACCAGCTTGCCCTCCATTAGTGATTGGGGCAGTAGAAACAGATAAAGGAAGAGAAACAGTAAAGTCCTCTCCATGAAAAACATGCTCAAAGGAAGAAGCATTGGAACTAACAGCTATATTATAAGCCGTTTCTTCGTTGGATATGTCCCCAAAAGCTAATCGACCAGGGGAAGGCATGTTTCTTTCCTGAATGGGAGCAGAAAAGACTGGTTCGGAGAACGACGAGGTTACCAAGGAAAGAGGTTCAGAAGTAATAATATGAGAATCAATCTCCGACCTAATTGGTTGAGACGAATGAGGAGGCTCGATCGACGGCCCCTCTCTTCGTAATCTTTTAGATCTATTTTCTCTAGCGCCCTCGCGGGATGGTCGCCTCGAAGTATTACCGAAAAGGTTACTCATGATCGGATTACGGAAAAATATATATTAATATCGAGGAAGTTTATCGACTAGCTCAAGAAAGAGTATTCTGTTAAGAGAAAAGTGTAGCAGTAAAAAGACAAGTAAAATTTTACCTCTCGTATTTATACTACACGAAAGGACACGACAGACCTGGAGAAAGGGCGCGAAACAGGAAAACTGACCTTGGAGCAAACGCTAGAATTTGAAAAGACGCATACATAATGATTACGGCAAATTAAATGACTTGTCTGAATTATTACAGCGGATGTGAAAAGACACGACTGTCAGAACACGAAACGTTTGGTGTACAAAGTAGGAAAGCTAAGTTACAATTAAACCTACGAGTGGATAATTACAAAAATTATTTCAAAAATAAAACCACTATTCTAAGAAGCCTGGTCGCTATCGGGAATCTTCTGTTCGCCACCGACGTCCATGTCGTCTTCTTCTTCTTCTTCATCTTCCGGATCGATAAATGTATCATCGAGCTCATCGTTAACATCTGAAGGAGGAATTGGCAATGGATTTCCGTACTCTCCGACAAGGTGAGCTAAAGGAAGACCTTGATATACGACATCTGGAACTTCAGAGGAAGAGTAAAGCTCGCCATAACGATTCAACCGGATATGAGCTGCCTTAAAATACTCCTTCCGACGATCCTCGATCATCTCCAAAGCGACCAGTTGATGAATCGACTTTTTAAAAGTATTCTCAAGAAGAGGACCGACCATCCGGTACACCAACGCCGTATGAACAGGAGAATTGAGGAATTCACGAACAACTTGTTCGTCAGATTTCCTAACATATCGATCTCTTTGCCTAAGGGGGACATCATTTTCGTACTCCTCTAAAGAAGCTTCAAGGCTTGATACTTGAGATTCAAGCTCACTAATTCGAGTCGTACTCTGCAACTGCAATTCCTCTAATTTTCTTGCCATTTGATTGGCTTGTTCTTGAGCACGAGAAACCTCTATTACCCTATCTATCATTTCTTGATCTTCGGTCCCGGCAGCACGAGTCTCTACGACAGGAACAGAGGAAGATGTCGAGGGACCAACTTCTGAACCGGAAGATTTGTGAAGTAAAACTTTAATTTTCTCTTCAAGGAATTCGCACTGTTGTTTCCAAAGAGAATTTTCATAGGCGTATGATGTCAGACAGGTGTTAACCTGAAATAACGAAGGGGTCAGAAAGAAACGAATTAGCAAATTAAGAAAATCTTAAAAGATCACTTCATCAGAATAATAGAAAGAAAAAGGTCTCACCTTTTCAGCATAAAGAGAAGCTCGCTGGAATTTCTCCAAAGGATCCTTATGAAGAAGCTTATTAAGATCACGAGTAAGAACGCCAGACAAAAGAATACGGGTCGCCTTATCAACCGCATTCTCATTATTATCATGAATAAGAGAATCCTTCTCGGAATAACCAGCAGCCCTCTTTCCCTCTAAATGATCCTCGATCATTTCGACCAGAGTAGGCTTTGGATGTTTATCTCCAAGTAAAGAAAGGTCGTCACCAGAACGTCCATAGTAACTCCTTTTTCTATCAACTGGATTATTAGTAGGATGAGGCATCGACCAGCTACGACATCCTCGAATACCCAAAGATGTTCTAAGGTGAAGAGGAGGATAACCAGATCCCGTCCCCTGACGAATGGGGGACTCACGAGAAGAATCTGGAGATTCCCCTCTGTTATCCTCAGACTCGTGGCCCGACTCCAGTTTCCTTTTTCGAGATGCCCTCTGCTCAATAGGATTATTCTCTACTGACTTGGAGGATTTCGACAGCACCATTTTTCCCTTCAAAGAATGTCGGGAGTTTTCTACCATATGAGCTGAAAAAGAAACAAAATAAAGTTAATTTCTCCGTATAAAAAGTATAGCGACAATACTAAAGGTCAAATAAAAGGCTAACCAAGAGGTTCAGGTGATGAACTAATGGGGAAATTGTGAACACTTAACCCCGCCTTACGAAGAAAAGCTTCCCCAATCAGAAGAGCACTTTGATATTTGTTTGTACGCATCTCGGGAATCTCAGTTATAAATTGCACATCGTCGGGAACAAGTTCGCCAGTTGATGAGCGACCTCCAGGAATCCAACTAGAGCCATGATCCCATGAGAAAGGTATGGTCGAACCGTCCACCGAACGGAGATTAGACGGAGGACGAACAAAGAAGAAATGGGATTTCCATGAAGGATTACTAGAGACCGGAGCATCAAAAATTGCTCGGCTAGGTCGCTGACTAGCAAAGAAATATCCACGATTTGAAGAACTAGAAATATTAAAACGAAAAAGTTGCGTAAAATTGCGGAAAGAAGGTTTAAACCCCTTTGCAATCATCAGAACGGAAAAACAAACCACGAAAGCAACAGAATTTGGAACCAGTTGTGTCAAGCACACGCTGAAAGTTTTCAGAACTTCCAGGAAAAGGGGAGACAAAGGAAGACGCAGTCCGCTATTAAAATGAGCCGTATAAAAGGCTCGACATCCCTCCGGCGGGGTAGTAACCCTATCAGTAGGTGAAGGGAGAATTATCTCAGAACCCTCCGGAAAATATTTGGTATAGCTATTCACGACTTCGGGGAATGTTTCCTCTGTATATGCGCAAGCTAGATCCTCAATTGGTTCAGAAATCTGAGGAACAGTACCTTTGCCCTTTTTGGCTCGGGCGGCTACGTCCGCATCAGAAAGGATTCGTACTTTGTAAGTATCTTCTACAGGGATAACAAGGTCAGAGACCGTAGTTTGTTCACCCAGAGGATTAGAATGTAACTCCTCCTCGTTATCAGGGGCGATGATCTCTCTAGGAGAAGAAGAAGATCTTCTTACGGAAGCCATCTATATTCTAGTTCTTGAAAAAGAAGGTCGATGAAAAGAAAATTTTATACGACGAACGACCAAACTAGAAAATGACTGCGATCTAAAAGCAAATATAAAAGAGAAATGGCAAACTCGAAAGTCACCTATTTATAAGGAAATGAGAAAAGACGTTTCGAACTTATAGCAGCTACTCAAATTCCCGCCAAAAATGGAAGGATACCAAAAGCCTCCTGAATAGACGCGTGGCGATTCATCATTAGGCGGAAGAAACGACTATCTATGATACGTAGCACTCTTTTCCTTACTTAAGATTTTTTCCCACTGGGTTTTTTCTTAAGTAAGGTTTTTAACGAGGCTCCGTTCATAGAGAAGAAACAGTCGACTAGTTTTTTCTACTTCTACGAGCTCCTATTATCTATACGCTCGAAGAAGTGAGGGAGTACTGATGGGGGCTATTTCGCACCCTACATACCAGTCTGATCGAACAAAGATTACAAGGTCGATTCGACCAATTCTAACGGATCGAGACCTTCTTACTGACCCAGCCTGATGCCGCTCGCTCCGAGTAAAGATTACACTCCGGACCCAATAAGGATAGGTTGGGCCGAGTCCAACTAGGACTATGATTCCTTGTAATACTAGGTTTAGCGTAATATAAATACCTAGTTATTCATTGTATAAGACAACTACGAATTCTCTTAATTCTGAGATTACACA
The DNA here is from genome assembly GCA_038501285.1 of Penstemon eatonii. Taxonomy (NCBI): domain Eukaryota; kingdom Viridiplantae; phylum Streptophyta; class Magnoliopsida; order Lamiales; family Plantaginaceae; genus Penstemon; species Penstemon eatonii. Next base: position 173,034 of record JBCEGF010001336.1, read on the forward strand.
AGAATACATTGATAACAATAGAACTCAATAATATCCATTATTATTGCAGAACTTTACCTCCATATCATTGCGTTCTTAATTTCGTTAATGGTTTTACTTCTTGCCTTTGATTATTGCTTTTCTTTGTAAACGATCCATCCAGAATAAAGTAACAGAACCCAATATACTGAATAATTCAATATCCAAACCCCCGATATCACAAATTCACTGATATTAAATTAACCCGACGAAAAACGGTTAAATCACCGAGGTACTCTAAAGGAAGACTATCCATAAGAAAACCAGAAATGGTTTTAATATGGGCCCTAGCTCTCCTATGACAACCCTTCCCAACAATAATCTTACTCTTCTGCGGATTGACAACCTGTCCAGACCCCCGAGAGTAGTAATCAAGAAAGTGCATGATCTTAGTAATGGACCTATATGTGGACTTTGCAAAAATTATGCAATCATCCACATAAGCTAAGTGAGACACACAAAAACCCCCATTAGTGAAATACTGAATATCAGGATGGTCAAGAAACAGTTTATTAAGACCCCTAGACAAAAACTCCGAAGCCAAAATAAACAAAGTGGGAGAAATGGGATCTCCCTGCCTAACCCCTCTCCTAGAACGAAAGAAACCAGCAGGGTGGCCATTAACAAGAACAGAGGAGTAGGTATGTTCAACAGTGCATCTAAGAAGGGCTATAAAGTGGTCAGAAAAACCAAGCTTCCTATGCACAGCAAATAAAAAAGGCCAGTGGACTCTATCATATGCTTTAGCCATGTCTAGTTTGATAATCATATTACCATTTTTAACCCGAGGGTGATTAATTTCGTGCACCAGCTCTTTAGCAAGCAAAATTTTATCCGCAATGAGTCTATCATGCATAAAACCAGACTGATTTTTGAAAATGAGCCGAGGCAACACAGTCACAAGCCTATCATTCAAGATCTTCGTAAAGATCTTACAAGAGACATTACAAAGACTGATAGGACAAAACTGAGACCAACTGATAGCATTCTGAACTTTTGGAATAAGCACAATAGTGGTGGCCGTGATGCTTTTGGGGAGAGAAGAGCCAGAGAAGAAAGGTTCTTACAAGATTGCTTCTCCAAATGGTGAAGTTCTGCCTCGAGCATGAAATGCGGTTAATTTAAGGAAGTACTATGGAAAATGAAGGCATTGTAGTGAATCTTAGTTTGTCTATCTTTGTGGTTCTTTGTTCTGCTTTGTTATTTCTCCTATTATCAAAGAATTCAATGAAAATTTGCTATTTTAGGACGATCAGTTCAGTTCAGTGCGACTCTACATATGATTTATTTTATTCAGGATCGGTATTTGATCTCATCAAAGTAAACCTCAAAATTGACTAAGGGTGAAAGCCGTTGCTACGCCCTTAGATCAGAAAATGAGTGAAAGTTGTTGCTACAACCCTATAAATGAAAAATTGACTAAGGGTGAAAGCTGTTGCTACGCCCCTTAGATCAAAAAATGGGTGAAAGCTGTTGCTACGACCATCGAAATGAAAAAAATGACTAAGGGTGAAAGCCGTTGCTACGCCCCTTAGATCAAAAAATGGGTGAAAGTTGTTGCTACGACCCTCGAAATGAAAAAATTGACTAAGGGTGAAAGCCGTCGCCTTGCCCCTTAGATAAAAAAACGGGTGAAATCTGTTGTTACGACCCTCGAAATGAAAAAAATTGACTAAGGGTGAAAGCCGTTGCTACGCCCCTTAGATCAAAAAATGGGTGAAAGCTGTTGCTACGACCCTCGAAATGAAAAAATTGACTAAGGGTGAAAGCCGTTGCTACGCCGCTTAGATAAAAAAACGGGTGAAAGTTGTTGCTACGACCCTCGAAACGAAAAAATTGACTAAGGGTGAAAGCGATTGCTACGCCCCATAGATCAAAAAATTGGTGAAAGCTGTTGTTACGACCCTCGAAATGAAAAAAATTGACTAAGGGTGAAAGTCAATGCTACGCCTCTTATATCAAAAAACGGGTGAAAGTTGTTGCTACGACCCTCAAAATAAAAAATTGACTAAGGGTTAAAGCCGTTGCTACGCCCCTTAGATCAGAAAACGGGTGAAAGTTGTTGCTACGACCCTCAAAATGAAAAAATTGACTAAGGGTGAAAGCCATTGCTACGCCCATTAGATCAAAAAACGGGTGAAAGATGTTGCTACGACCCTCGAAATAAAAAATTGACTAAGGGTGAAAGACGTTGCTACGTCCCTTAGATAAGAAAATGGGTGAAAGTTGTTGCTACGACCCTCGAAATAAAAAATTGACTAAGGGTGAAAGTCGTTGCTACGCCCCTTAGATCAAAAAACGGGTGAAAGTTGTTGCTACGACCCTCGAAATAAAAAAATTGACCATTGTTACGACCCTCGAAATAAAAAATTGACTAAGGGTGAAAGTCGTTGCTACGCCTCTTATATCAAAAAAAGGGTGAAACATGTTGCTACGACCCTCGAAATGAAAAAATTGGCCGTTGCTACGACACTCGAAAAAAAAATTGACAAAGGGTGAAAGCCGTTGCTACGCCCCTTAGATAAATAAAATGGGTGAAAGTTGTTGCTACGAACCTCAAAAAAAAAAAAAAAAAAAAAAAAAAAGAAGAGAAAATTAGTATCCATGGTTTCAGAGTATTAAAAATACATAATGATCTTATAGTTCGAGCTATTATCTGATCGGTTATTAGGAATTGATTAGGGGCATCGTCTCCAAACAAAGGTCAATATTCCAGATCAAGTTATTGAAGTTATGAAATGATTAAGTTGAGTTTGCCCCTGATTTTTCAGTCCAGTCCAAATTCTTATTCGATCAAATAGTTCGAGCTCCGTACATAATTAAAGACATGGAAAGAAGATTGCAAGGCTATGAAAGGTCGAACAAAAGTTTTATTCATAAACTTTTACCAATTACAATAAATTGTTCCAATTGTGGGTTCGAACTCAAAAGAAAAATTACATTTTGAGGATCAACCTACTACAATTTTCTGAGGCCTACGGTAAGGATATTTGAGCGACCAGCAGAGATGAGGAGAGCAGGTTCGGAATCTGTCTCCGGGACTATTAACCGATCTAAGATCTTCGTCCAAGAACGTAAGACTCAGACTCTTCATCGATCAGCCGACACCTTGGTTTGAGGTTAGACAATATGAATACAGCACTAGGGTCTGTGAAATCATAACTGCCCTTTGTTTGCTGGCACCTCCTGCTGCTCCATTTACACCCCTTTCCGATCCAAAGGGAGATGAATCAACTCTGGCTCGAATTGACCCACTATCCACCTGGACGGAGCATCAGAATACGGCAATGCCAACCCTTCTCAGACAAGGTATATCCAAGAAACCAGGTAGTCTGTCGATATTCTAAGCGCTGGATATTTCGTCTGTCGATATTCTAAGCGAATATATTCTTCTCCATAGAAATTGAAGGATCGGGAAAAAGACTGTGAGTCCTAATCTCGAACATTTTTATGGGTGATATGAAATCCTTCATTCTGATCGGGGGAAGTTGAATTTTAATCATAAAGATCGGACGAAACTTTTATGGAGAAGTAAAAAGTGAGATGGTAATTTAGGGGATATTTATAGGAGATGCAATGTAGACTCAACGGCCCAGATCACCCGGCTTGAACGGTCAAGATATAGGCGATAAATGCACCGACCATTCCGATTCCCGAAAAATAGGGGATCATTTGGATAGGCAGTAAAAAATACTCTCATCCCAAGCTCGGCTCCACAAGACGATCGAATTCTAAATCAACCTAGAACACTTACGTTGCAGATGGGTCTCCAACCTCCCCAATAATTGAACTATGGTTTTTCCGATCAAGGTTCTCACAATATGAGTCAATAACTCCACGACGGGTGGGATTAAATGATGATCGAATTCACTCATTATTCAAGAATAATCGTTGATGGATGAGTATTCAAATTCAATTATCAAGTTATGGATATTTGTCCATGTTATATCAAGATAAGTGACGGTCGGATCAATTTAAGAGTCAAGGTCGACCGTCAAACGAACCAAAAGTTCAGATTTATTCAAGTTATAATACTTATCTTTTTTCAATAAAGATTTCGATGATCATCTTCAACAGCAAAGTTAAGTTGGATCGGATCGATTTGGATGAGAATAAACTACGTGATATTTATTATCATTCGAGTAAAATAGATAAAGAAAATTGCATGGACAATTGTACAAAAAATAGTTTTTCATTTATGTGTTTTTCGAACAGTTACAAGTTATTACTCAATTACAATAAGGGAATTCGAACTCAAACGGAAAATTACATTCGTTCCTATCCTACTCCAAATTCTATGAACTTAGATCATCAGATCAATATCCGCTCTTGAAGCTAGGCAACCTCCATCGGAAACGGCTTTTCCAGAATTCTTGCTACCGTCTCCCTGCTGGTTCCTTCACACCCTTATCTGATCCAGGATAGTGGGAACACAACTCCAGTGGAATTACTCCAAGCAATCTCGGAGGCACCATTCTTCAAGAAACACCTTGAAGAAGCTGATGCTCGTGATTGAAAGAGCTCCTCCAGGAGTTGATCCACGATCCGATCTAATGGAGCGCCAGAGTACCGAAATTCGAACCCGTCTCAGATACGGAATATCCAAGATAACAGGTCGTCTGCAAGTATTCTAGGCGCTAGGTTTTTCGTCTGTCGATATTCTAAGCGAATGAAATTTTTTCTGAAGAAATGAAGGATCGAAAAAGAGATTTCAGTTCTAATCTCGAACCTTTTTATTTGGGACATAAAGTTAATCATATTGATCACCGTGCATAAAATTCGAGATTAACGTTCGGACAAGGCATTTACGGAAAGGTAAAAATTTGATGGTAACTTTGAAATTATTTATAGGGAAAGAGGAATAATATCATTGGTCCAGATTGCATGGTATGGATGGTCGAGATGCCAGCGATAAATGCGCAGACCGTTCTGCTTCCCAAAAAATAGGGACTGTTTGGCTAAAGGGCAAGAAATCTTCTCACTCAGGTTCGGAAGTCTCCCTGAAACGATCTAATCCTAGATCGATCGAGCTTGCTTACATTATACGATATCAGTTGAACGACCTAAAATGCGTAGTCAAATGGCTCGAGATCGAAAATCGCGTAGAGAATTACCACTGGATATTAATTTACCTAGCAATCGAACTCTGTGGTCAAATAGCTACGATGACGAACGGTGTAATTTACATAGACACCCCCTGACTTATACCCTAATTACAAGAAATTACCCTCATGTTTGAAATATTACAAAAACACCCCCTCGAGGGGTGTATTGGTAATGTATTTTAAGGGATATATTGGTAATATATTTTATGTTACAGGGGGTGTCCTTGTAATACAATTTTTGGTTGATGGGGTGTTTTTGTAATATTTCAAACGGGAGGGTAATTTCTTGTAATTAGGGTAATCGTCAGGGGGTGCCTATGTGAATTTCTCTTCTTTAAATTATACAAGAAAAGTTTGAAGTGTTGGGCATCGACTTATCTTCAAGTTGCCTGAACGAAGAACTCGTTCGAGTGATATTATTTAACTAACTATTTATGTTCGATCGGCCAAATTCAGAAGCAATGAGTTAAGTTAATTGAAGTATCTTATTACCAACTTCCTTGATTAAGTTCGATCGTCCCTGGTCAGAATCAATAAAGTAAATTGATGGAGAGCAGAAGTAAATAAATCTAATAAACTTGTTTTTATTGATCGAATATCATTATTTTGAATAGAGGAAATATGTCATGAAGTTTCATTCCAAACAAGAGGATAATTTACAAGCTTTTCAACAATTATAAGGATACATAGTTACACTTCGATCCTATTACATTCTACAATCCTATGAAATTGTTGGCCTAATCTTCTTCCCCCGCCAGTCGGACGATAATGTCCTTACTCGAACATGAGATATTCTTCGAGGCCGCAGACTTTTGTCCTTATTGTTTTCCGAAAATGCGAAGGTTAGGACATCTTTTTCAAGATGTTGCGTGAATACTTATTACTGACATCATCCTCCGACATCGCCCGTATTACATCTTCAAAAAATATTGTGGCAACCGGTCCCTCACTACGTGGACCGTTCCAGAGAAATGATAAATAGCTACCGACCATCCTTGGAAAACTTGATGCTCATACTCCACCAACACTTTTGCGGGTCGAGCAATTCTCCGAATCCCGGGTAGTCAGCAATACCATGGTATTTTCATGATTCGCCGACCCCAAGCAAGGATCGGTAACTTACTGGCATTATAGATTTGGCTTATTGGCCTTCCAGATCTGAAATTTTTTCATCTGCATATATTCTAAGTGAATTGAAACCACACAAACTCCTATTAAAGAGTGTTCGAAGTATAATTTCAAAAATTGGGGCCGAAGAAACGAACTTTCCGACATCATCATCGGAGCAAATTTATCTCTAAAAAAGAAGAATGAACAGAATTATGAAAGTTAAGGGAGACCCCATTTTATAGCAATAGCTAGGCCTAATCCAACGGCTACCACGGGGCAAAGATGGACGAACGAGATTTCGTGACTGTTTCGTTTCCCGAGGAATAGGGATTGTTTGGCGGATAACATCACAAAAATATCAGTTATATTCGGGAAAACAGTTATTGACTTAACTAAGAGTATTGCACAACCTCGGAATCTACATTTTATCGGTTACGTGCTCGAAAATTCAAACGACTGAAGAGCATCAATTTAATTGAATTATTTGTGGGCACAATATTTGACAAAGTTATTTTCACATGATTATGGCTATTATTTGTGATCGAAGAATCACACATTGTTACGAACAAGGCCGATATTTGATGGGGGCTATTTTATACCCCATATGATATTCGGAGAACTCAAGAATAATAGATCGGCCCGACAATACAACTTGATCATGAGTATTGGTCTACTCTATCTGACATAATGCGCCACAACAATCAAGCTAAGATCCGAGTACAAGAAAGACACTAGTCAGAGTCCTATTATGGTTATGTTTCCTTGTATAGCTAGGGTTAAACACCTATAAATACAATTGACTTGTATTGTATGACACACACGATAATAACATCATACGCCTACATACTTTGTAATCTAATATTAATCAAATACAAGAGCTTTTTCTATACTTATTCATCTTTACGTTACAATCTACATACTCTTACCATCGTTGCGTATTGTTCATCTTTGAGTTGATTCATCCGTAATAAAGTAACTAAGCCCACTAATCTGAATATAATCTAACTCTGTATAAATATTATTGATTTAATTGAACCTCACTAAAATCAGTTAAATCAGTTGGCGCCCACCGTGGGGCTGAATTAATTAATCGATAGACACATGGCTCGCCCGAGAAAGAACGCACACAACGAGGCAAGGAGTAACACAACACACCCACACGTGCCGTTGAATGGTCTGCAAGAAAATACAACGAATAATGAACGAGTCAGCAACGCCCTCTACGATCAGCAAGAAAACGACCATCCATCGGATCAGCAAGAACGCCTTGAAGCCAACGTCCAATTCCCGCAGGGACAGCAGGACTCTGCTGCCAATCCAGCTCTAATGGACCATAGGGTCACAACCATTCCCGTCCCACCGTCGGAAATGGAAGAAAAACTTAAACAGATAGCACTACTGGTGAATTCCCTGTATCCAGGGGTCCAAGCAATTCCCGAACAAGAGCCCAGAGACCCAAGAGCGGCCCAGGCGCAACCTGTCAGGAGAACTCAAAGGCAGGTTGATCACATATCAGAACAGGCTGATAGTCCGGGGACCGACCAGCAATCTCTAGCTACTCCGAAAAGGAGCAACGCAAAACCAGTTGATAACCATGTCCGAAGGATAGCGAATCAGACGAAACCCCCTGCTCATGTCGCACATCAAGGGTCGAAGAGAATACTATTATTCCTATCGATGATGACATCATCGATCCGACCCCTAATCAACCGAAGACCGTGCGCATCTCGGAAAGAGACATTGAAAAGATGGTTCAAGAACGTCTGGAACAAAGATTACTGACTGCCCAACATCCATGGGCAAGGAGCAGAGAAGTTCAGGAAAGCATAGCTGCATGTTCCCCTTTTTGTAGGGAAATCCTAGTGCTTTACGAACATAATGAATCTGTATGCACACTCAGCTGAATACACAACCAAGTTAATGGTTACAACATTCGAAGGGTTGGCGTTAGATTGGTTTGGAAAACAACCAACCAATTCCATATTCCGTTTTCGTGAGCTATGCTACAAGCTGACTCAACAATTCGCCAGCCAGAAGAGACAGAAGCTCCCCATGAGTTATCTAGGAACTATTAATCAGCAAGAAGGAGAATCCTTGAGAAGCTGGTTGGCACGGTTCAATGTGGAATTGCTTAAGATCGATTCACCAAATATCGACTACATAATCTCCATACTATTCGACCTCACCAAAAACAGACAATTTGGGAATGCCCTAAGTCGAAAACAGCCAAGGACATTCGCAGATATTATGACCTTAACTTCGAAATATATGACTCAAGAAGAGATGAACTCCTTTAAAGACAATAACAGGAGCAAAGCTTCAACCTCTTTCCTAAAATGACAAGATAAAGCTCCCATTTCAAGGCCAACAGATTATGCAAGACCTAGGTCGGCTAAACTACCTCAAAGGAATCGAGTAGATCACATGGAATACACCAAATTGAATGTCCCTACGGAAGAAATCCTAGTGCTACTCGAGAGAAACAATTGGATTCCCCCAACGAAAAGAATTACACAGGCTAAGCAGGAGCTCGAAATTATAACTTATATTGTTGGTACCATCGGGCTCATGGACATCGCACTGAGGACTGTTTCCATCTGAAATAAGAAATCGAAAGGCTAATTGAAGAAGGAAAGTTGGACGATTACGTCGAACGAAATGGGAGGAAAAGAAATAGAACCAGGAGCCCTCGAAATCATAATCGGAGAAGAACCCCACCGAGGAGAACCCCTAACAAAGCTCTGCCTCAAGATACGAATAATGACCAGGTGAACGGAACGATACATACGATCTCCGGTGGGCCAGCAGGGGAGATAGTCGTAACGCCCGTCGAAGAACCACCAGATCAATAGAAGGAAGTTTTGAAATTTCGAGGGAGGTATGGACTCTCGAGAGCAAGATTCAAAAACAACAGGCCATCAGTTTTAATGAAAGCGAGGTGCCACGGAACATCATATGGGATATGAAATAAGACAATCCTGACTTCGCAATTGTGGTATCGCTTGAGATAGCGAACTACAATGTGAAAAGAATACTAATTGATAACGGGAGCTCCGCGAACATTATTTCAAGAGACGTTCTAGCACAAATGAATTTGGGGGAAATAATGCTACAAAAAGTAGCAACTCCGTTAGTAGGATTTGGAGGTTCAGAAATAGTCCCTTCTGGGACAGTCAACCTAAGTGTTTCTTTGGGAAAATGACCTGGATGAGTCGTGAAAATGATAAAATTTCTGGTCGTAGAAACACCGTTTGCATATAACGCAATACTAGGACGGACAGCGCTCAACCTTTTCCAAGCAGTTGTGTCGACCTACCATCAGAAGATAAAGTTTCCTACGGTCTCTGGCATTGGAGAAATAGTGAACGATCATTGTATGGCCTAGGATTGTTATAATACTTCCCTGGCGTCAGGAAACATATCTATGTCTTTTACTACAGCAAAAAGAAAACTCGGGGATGTCATCGAGAGAGCTGAGATCGACATCCCCAGTACGGATAGAATAGATCGAAAAGGGAAAGAGACGGTCGATCTAACCATTAGGCCACCAGAACACAAGGACATTATGCTTGTGCATGGCGATCCCCTGAAAATGACCAGGATAGGGAGTGAACTCGATGTTTTAGCATGGAGTGCAGAAGATATATAGGGCATAGACCTAAGAATCATTACTCATTCTCTCAAAATTGATCCAATGGCGAAACAAGCAAGGCAAAAGAAGCGGAACCACGGGCAGACAAAAGATAAAATAATCAAAGCAGAAGTTGAAAGATTGCTAAAAGGCAAACAAATTCGGGAGATACATTTTTTAGAATGGCTATGTAACGTGGTCTTAGTGGCAAAAGGGGATAAAAAGGACAACAAATGGAGGATGTGTAACGATTTTACCGATCTCAACAAGCTATGTCCACGAGATCCTTACCCGTTCCCAAGAATCGACCTACTGGTCGACTCAACTGCAGGCTTCGCTATTTTTAGCATGATGGATGCCTTCCATGGTTTTTATCAAATCTACATGAATGAACGGGATCAAGAAAAAATCGCCTTTATCACTGAGCAGGGAGTATACTGCTTCATTGTAATGCCATTTGGATTGAGAAATGCAGGGGCAACTTACCAAAGATTGGTTAATTTAATGTTTAGAGAATTAATAGGATAATAATGGAAGTCTATGTAGACGACATGTTGGTGAAAAGCATGAACGAAGATGGCCACATCAAGCATCTAGACCTATGCTTCAAGATTTTAACAAAATACCGTATGAAGCTAAACCCCGCGAAGTGCACCTTTGGAGTCAAATCAGGAAAATTCCTAGGTTACATGGTTCATCAACGGAGGATTGAGGCAAACCCGGAAAAGATTCAGGCCATAACTGAAATGAAACCGCCTAGGACAATCTCCCAAGTGCAGAGTTTGGTCGGAAAGATTGTTGCACTAAATAGGTTCATATCCAAATCAGCTGACAGAAGTTTGCCTTTCTTTCGAACCTTGCGGAGAGCGAAAAACTTTTTATGGACTGAGGAATGTGATCAGGCTTTTAACCAATTAAAAGAATACCTGACTTCTTCACCATTATTAGACAAACCAACTGAAGGACAACCTTTATACATCTACATATCCAACTCGGAAGTAGCGATAAGTTTGGTGTTGGTAAAGATACAAGGTTCAGAACATAAGCCTGTTTACTATCTAAGCAAGTTGTTACAAGGTTCCGAGAAAAATTACTTAGAAATAGAAAAGTTTGCTTTGGCCTTGGTGGTCGCCGCCCGAAAGCTTCGACCATATTTTTTGACATATAAGATAATCGTACTCACTAATCAACCACTAAGGCAAGTTCTGGCAAAACCGGAAACCTCTGGAAGATTAATTAAATGGGCGATCGAATTAGGACAATTCGAGATCGTGTATAGACCAAGAACTGCAATAAAGGCTCGGGTACTCGCCGATTTCCTCATGGAAACTCCGACCTCAACTGAAACTACAAACGACTCAACAACTGGTGATAATGATGTTATGATTGTCGAAAATCACACTTGGTTGATGCATGTCGACGGGGCCTCAAATAGGGAAGGAGGTGGAGCCGGGATCAATTTTATCGGACCACAGAAGGAAGATTTGAACTACGCAATCACTTTGGATTTCATGGTAACTAATAATGAGTCCGAATATGAAGCCTTGATTGCAGGAATGGAGATGGCAATTAAAGAAAACATCAGAAGCCTGAAGGTATTAACTGACTCGGAATTGGTCCAACGACAGATAGAAGGTTTATACGAGGCAAAAGAATATAATATGGTAAAATACCTTGCTAAGGTAAAAGAACTCGCAGAAAAATTTGACAAGTTCGAAATACAGAACGTCCCATGTGCGGAAAACAAATGGGCAGACCATCTTTCTCGATTCACAGGATCTAGAGATGGCCGAACAGAAAGGGTAATCACTTAGCTATTCTCAAACACCCCAGCAATTGATATCGATAACCTACCCACTACCGAGGTAATGGAAATTCGACGTACCAGCAGAAAATTGGATGACTCCAATAATGGAATATCTTTTGGAAGGAACCTTTCCAGTTGACCAGAATGAAGCTCGAAAGGTAAAATACCGAGCACCCATATACACAATCCTATATGGTAAGCTTTACAGGAGATCAGTCTCTAGAATCCTGCTAAAACGCGTTTCCGGACTCAAGTTCCTGAGGTACTCCGAGAGATTCATGAAGGAAAGGCAGGAAATCACAGCAGAGCCAGGGCATTGGCATTAAAATGTCTACGAACAGGATATTATTGGCCTACCCTGAACCATGACGCTACCGACTATGTGAAGAAATACCATCACTGCCAGATTCATGCAAATAAAAACCATCAACCAGCTGAGAAAATGCACCCCATACCTGTCTGCTGGCCTTTTGATCAATGGGGAATAGACATTGTGGGACCTTTTCCAGTGGCAAGATCAAGAAAAGCTACGTTTTAGTCGCGGTAGAATATTTTAGCAAGTGGATCGAATGTGTTGCTCTAGCACGAATCACGCAATTTCAAGTTATCAATTTCTTGTGGAAATTTATAGTATGTCGATTCGGCATCCCTCGAGTCTTGATCTCCGATAATGGAACTCAATTTGCAGGAAAACAAGTATTGGACTGGTGCTCAAAATTTGGGATTCAACAAAACTTTACCTAAGTAGGGAACCCAAGGGCAAATGGCCAAACCGAAGTGGCTAACCGTGAAATAATTAAGTCCCTGGAAAAAAGATTGTGGGCAGCAAAGGGAAAGTGGTTGGATGAACTTCCCGGAGTACTTTAGGCAAATCGAACAACTGTTAAAGCCTTGACCGACGAGACCCCTTTCAGTTTGGCTTATGGTTCGGAGGTTGTTATCCTAGTCGAAGCTCTGGTCCCCAGCCCGAGGATTGAGATGTACGATAGCGAGAAGAATGAAACGACTAGGAAGAACAATGTCGATCTGACTGAAGCATTAAGAGAAATAGCTGCAGTACGCTTACAAGTCACCAAATCCTACATGGAAAAAGCTTACAATCAAAGGGTACGAATATGATCCTTTAAGGAAGGGGACTTAGTACTAAAAAAGGTTGAGATATCTAAACATGTGGGAAATTTACAACAAAATTGGGATGGACCTTACATCGTTGTTGGCGTAGGGAAAAAGGGTTCATACAAAATCGCTCACATGGATGGAACACCCTTACCAAGAACCTGGAACGTTGTCAACCTAAGAAGATACTATGGGCGTTGACGAAACAGCTCATGAGAGTTATTTTTCATTTTAATTTTATCCTTACGCAATAATTATCTTTTATTTCTATTAATTAACTATTTGATATAGTTTACGATAATAAAAGCTTTTGCTTAATTCTTCAAAGTATTGTTTCAATATTACGATTAATTTTTATAAATAAAAAAAAATGGAGAAAGCCATTCGCTTAAAAGGTTAAAACAAATTATTGGTAAAAAATCTAAGTTCAAATTGAGTAAAACCGATTGGGTCGGTAAACACTCGTCGATCTCCAACTTACGAGCTAAAAGGTTAAAACCAATTATTGGTAAAAAAACCTAAGTATAAGTTGAGTAAAACCGATTGGGTCGGTAAACACTCAGTGATCTCCAAATTACGAGCTAAAAGGTTAAAACCAATTATTGGTAAAAAAACCTAAGCATAAGTTGAGTTAAACCGATTGGGTCGGTAAACACTCAGTGATCTCCAAATTACAAGCTAAAAGGTTAAAACCAATTATTGGTAAAAAACCTAAGTTTAAATTGAGTAAAACCGATTGGATCGGTAAACACTCAACGATCTCCAAATTACAAGCTAAAAGGTTAAAACCAATTATTGGTAAAAAAACCTAAGTTTAAATCGAGTAAAACCGATTGGGTCGGTAAACACTCAACGATCTCCATATTACAAGCTAAAAGGTTAAAACCGATTACAAGACAGAATCATACGCAAAGGATATGAAGAAAATCAAAGTTTTATTAGATTTATCATATACAAATACATCTTTCGCTTTACAGGTTGTTACAAAACAAAAATGGAAAACCTATTCAATAGATCGGAGTTATCACAACAATGTCCACGGAAACATCAATATCCTCCCTAGTACCTCGACATTTTTCTTCAACCACCTAAGAAGCATGCTGCTCAGGATGGTCGACTTTTTTGGTTCGATGGCCTGGCTCCCGTTTCAATCAAACAACCTCTAAAAAGCCTGATAGCTTGTAGTGGTTATTCGACCGAAACAAGACCCCGCTTGAGAGCTTGTTGCAGTTGTTCGTCCAAAGCGAGGTCCCATACGGACCATCGTGAAAATGAAAATCTACCAGCACACCCCGACTAGGAAGCACTCCGGAGGTAACCTCCAAGAACGAGGATGCCCGGTAGATCTGAACCCTTTATCTGCTGATCAAATACCACAGACTTCAACCTTTCGAAGATTAAGGGTGAAGCCACATGGGACTTGTCGGTACTAGGTAGGGCGTTAATGGGACTCATCAGCACTAGGCATGATGAAAAAAGAATAATCATGACAAGATTGATCGTAATATTGTGCTTTTCTAAAGATTATCGGGTCACATGGCAGAGTGAAAGTAGAGGAAACTGAATTTTCCATCTTGGCAGTATGGATAGAAATGGTAAATGAGTTGTTGCCTTTTTATAGGAATAACGAAGTTAATCCTACTGATAGGAAGTAATTAAATCAACGGAGGAAAACTTGACTCATCAACTTACCGTATTTATTGCAAGTAAGTTGGAACGGCAGAGTTGGAGGTCGATAACACCCCTCGACAATAGGTAACAAACGAGATCAGAATGATTAACTTGTCAAGATCGATTCTCGATAATCAAACTGGTCGATAACACCCCTCGACAAAAGGTAACAAACGAGATCGGAATGATTAACATGTCAAGATCGATTCTCGATTGAATATATTTTTAGCCTAAAGGTGATATCCAAGTTACATTGAAAGGAAACACTTCGGGAAATGAAGAAAAGCGGATTAAAGAACATGCCAATACTACTAAAACTACGAGATATGTTATTATTACGACATGATACAAAGAAAAAATTATGGAATTACAAAATAGTTGATCGTTTTGAGAATCTATATTGAATCAATAAAATAGAATACAACTTTTCTCTTGGAGTCCAAGGAATCTGCCACGGTATGAGGAACAACAGTCTTTCTCAATCAGATAGGAGAACCTTTCACTGCCTCATATACCAAAAGAACTACTTAAGGGGGTCGTGGCACGCTGAATCTAAAGAATGGTTCTACATTTTCCAATTCATCCCTTACTAAGTAATTGGCTTAAGAACATGATACGTGAAATGGTTTCTTAATTCGAGGACTATAAAAATAACAATTTGTGCAGAGGGGAAATAAAGGCTCTTATATAGAATTTTGGTAAATACAAAGTCGTATCTATGGCCTTCAGGGCTCGAGTGTCGACAAGGGCGATAGGAGTAATTCCCGACTAAGTTACGGTTCAAACATCTCGACGAACGATTTAAGAGACAAACCAGGATTCTGCTTTCAACTGAAATATATTTACTTACATGATGAACATAAAAGTCAAGATAAGTATCTTAATGAGCATCAAACGTTTGATAAGAATTTCGATAACAGACAAGGATTGACAGTATCAAGTTGAAATATCGAATTCATTACAGATAAGCAAAGTTCCTAAATTTTTGGTGCATAATGGACACAACAGATTAAGATCAAAATTATTTTATTGATAAGTAGTTACATTCGACAATATTACAAATCTCGAAAACTTTCCTACTACATTAGAGTTTAATTGAAGTCCAACAGATGAAGCAGTATACGTAGACTTCCATTATTTCTCCAATTAACTCCTTAAACATTAAGTTAACTAGTCTTTGGTAAGTTGCTCTTGCATTTCTCAATCCAAAGGGCATTACAATGAAGCAGTATACCCCCTGCTCCGTGATGAAGGCAGTCTTTTCCTGGTCTCGCTCATTCATGTAGATTTGATAAAATCCTTGGAAGGCATCCATCATGCTAAAAATAGCGAATCATGCAGTTGAGTCGACCAATAAGTCGATTCTTGGGAGTGGGTAAGGATCTCGTGGACATAACTTGTTGAGGTCGGTGAAATCGTTACAAATTCTCCATTTATTGTCCTTTTTACCCCCCTTTGCTACTAAGACCACGTTGCATAGCCATTCTGAAAAATGTATTTCCCGAATTTGTTTGGCTTTCAGCAATCTTTCAACTTTTGCTTTGATTATTTTATCTTTCGTAGGCCCATGGTTCCGCTTCCTTTGCCTTGCCGGTTTCGCCGTTGGATCTATCTTTAATGAATGATGTTGGTCCCAAGTGGTCAGATGAGGTCTAGAGGGGGGGGGTGAATAGACCTCTGAAAATTTTTAGACTTAAAAAATTTTCAGTCGTCTGTCAGCATACTAAGCTTATGAAGAACAATAAGCTGACTATGCTGATCGTGAACAAATCTTGAACAGCAGAGTGACCACTTATCTTATAGCAACTTAGCTGATTACAGCAAAATCAGTTTTTCAAGAGTATACTTGCAGCGGATGTTTGAAAGTGTTTTTCACAAGTAGACTAAGTCCTTCAAAAGATTTTATCCCCAGTTTAAAATTCCTTTTAAAATCTTTTAATAATTCAAAGTGTAAACTTATGCAATTTTGAAATATGCAAGAAAACTTAAATGCAAGAATAACACAAAGAATTTTTATAGTGGTTATATGGATAAAAATCCTTTAGTCCACTCTTCCAGATCACTTAGATTCTAGGTTATACTATAAACACAAAGTTTACAATATTTCTCCACTTATACCTAGACAACAAATGAAAAGGCTATAAGCTCGCAATAGGAAATCACTCAGAAAACCTATCCTCTGAAGTTAAATCACTCACAAAGACGGATTTAAACTTCGCACAACAATCAGCTAAATACAAATTCACTCAGAATGTATTTTCTATTTTCTTCAACTAGGTTTCTGTCAACAGATGACTTCCACCAGACGAGTGAGCTGTTCGAGCTTCTTGAGACTTAGAAAAATTTTTGCTTCAAAAACGAAATCTCAGAATGTTGTTGTGTGTGTCTCTCTTCGAAATCAGCTCTATTTATACTTGGATTTGAAAATATGACCGTTGAAGGAAGTCACAAATCAAATCCATAGCCTTAGCCCAAATTCAGAACGGCTACCTGCTAGAGTACATTTTTTGCTGTACTTTCTTGTAGCTGCATTAAATGCACCATGCTGATCCGAGAATATTCTTCAATCATTTGTCATTACTACCCTTCTCTTGCAGCATTTATTACGCCAAGTGCATTTATTACCGTTGAACTTATCTCATGATCTCTTCTACTCTGCTGATCGAGGCAACTCTGCTGATAGATACTCTGCTGATCAAATACTTAACTAATCTGATTTGATTCAGCTGATGACCTACCCTTCTGATTGTTGTTTCAGCATGAGATCAGTAGTCTTCTGGGCTTTGAATTTTGAACTCTTCTGATGTCTTCTTTACTTGTTCAAAATTCTTCTAAGGGACCTAAGCTTTCCATACTTAGCTGATTTTGACATTTTGGAAATCATCAAAACCTTCCCTTATCTTCTTAACTTCTTTGCACTTCATCTTCATCTTCATCCAACAAATGAGTAATGATTATGGGGTCAATGCCTTCTATGTCATCTGCACTCCATGCAAAGACATCAACATTATCTCTGAGGAAATTCAATAGCATAACTTCCCCTTCCGGACTGAGTTTATTCCCTATCCTGGTTGTTTTTAACAAATCCCCTTGCACGAGCATAATGTCCTTGTGTTCATATGGCTTAATGGTTAAATCGACCGTCTCTTTCCCCTTCCGATCTAATCTGTCCGTACTGGGGATTTCGATTTCAGTTCTCTTGACGTCGTCCTTGAGTTTCCTTTTAGCTGGAGTAAAAGACTTAGATCAATTTCCCAACGCCAGTGAGGTGTATAGCAATCCCACGCCATGCCATGATTGTTCACAATTACACCGATGCCGGAAGCCATTGGAAATTTTATCTACTGATGATATGTTGATACTACTGCTCGAAAAAGATTGACGCCGGTCGTCCTAGTATCGTGTTGTATGCAAATGACGTTTCTACGACCAAGAACTTTATCATCTTCACGGCTCGCTCTGGTCTTTTTCCTAAAGAAACGCTCAAATTTACTATCCCGGAGGGAACTATTTCTGATCCTCCAAATCCTACTAACGGAGTTGCTACTTTTTGTAGCGTTATTTCTACCAAATTCATCCGTGTTAGAACTTCTCTTGAAATAATGTTTGCCGAGCTGCCGTTATCGATTAATATTCTTTTCACATTGTAGTTCGCTATTTCAAGTGATACCATCATTGGCAAGTTGGGATTGTCTTCTTTTATATTTCAGATGATGTTACGTGGCACCTCGCTTTCATTAAAACTAATGGGATGTTCCTTTGGAGTTTTGCTTTCGGCAGTCCATATCTCCCTCGAGATTTCAAAACTTCCTTCTATTGACCTTGCAGTTCTTCGACGGGCATTACGACTATCTCCTCCTGCTGGCCCCCCAGAGATTGTATGTATGGTCCCGTTGACTTGGTCAATATTCATCTCTTGAGGGGGACCGTTGTTAGGGGTTCTCCTTGGCGGGGGTTCTTTTCCGATTATGAATTCGAGGGCTCCTGGTTTTGTTTCATTTCCTCCCATTTCATTCGACGTAATTGTCCAACTTTCCTTCTTCAATCAGCCTTTTGATTTACTGCTTCATATGGAAACAGTCTTCGGTTCGATGTCCATGAGCCCGATGATACCGACAATATAAGTTGTAATTTCGAGCTCCTGGCTTAGCTTGTGTAATTCTTTTTGCTGGTGGAATCCAATTGTTTCGTTCGAGTACCGCTAAGATTTCTTCTACAGGGACGTTCAGTTTGGGGTATTCCACATGGTCTACTCGATTTCTTTGAGGTAGTTCAGCCGATCTTGGTCTTGCATAGACATTAGGTCTTTTGTCCCAATCGTTTCTAGTGTGATCCAATCTTTGGAAAACGTTTCCTTTTCTAAAGGATCGATCATAATCCGTGGGCCTTGAAATAGGAGCCTTATCCTGTCGTCTTAGGCCTGAGGTCGAACCCTTGCTCCTATTTTTATCTTTAAAAGAGTTCATCTCCTCTTGAGTCATATACTTTGATGCTAAGGTCATTATATCAGCGAACGTCCTTGGTTGTTTTCGACTTAAGGCATTCCCAGATTGCCTATTTTTGGTGAGGTCGAATAGAATGGAGATTATATTATCGATATTTGGCGAATCGATCTTAAGTAGCTCCACGTTGAATCTCGCCAACCAGCTTCTCAGGGATTCCCCTTCCTATTGATTAATGGTTCCCAGGTAACTCATAGGGAGCTTTTGTCTCTTTTGACTGGCAAATTGTTGAGTCAGTTTGTTGCATAGCTCACGAAAGCTGAATATGGAATTGGTAGGTTGTTTTCCAAACCAATCAAATGCCAATCCTTTGAACGTTGTGACCATCAACTTGGCGGTGTATTCGCCAAAATGTGCATATAGATTTATTATGTTCGTAAAGCTGAATATGTAATCATCCGGGTCAGTTGTTCCGTCGTAGCGTGGTAATCATCTCGGAACTTGCCCGGATGACTGTGCTTCCTTGATTTCCCTACAGAAAGGGGAACATGCAGCTAGGCTTTCCTGGACTTCTGTGCTTCTTGCCCATGTATGTTGAACAGTCAGCAATCGTTGTTCTAGACGTTCTTGTACCATCTTTTCAATGTCTCTTTCCGAGATACGAACGGTCTTTGGTTGATTAGGGGTCGGATCGATGATGTCGTCGTCAATAGGAATTATAGTGTTCTCTTTCGACCCCCGATGCACAGGATGGGTATGGAGTTTTGTCCGATTCGTTCTCCTTCGGACCTGGTTGTCAACAGGTTTTGCATTGCTCCTTTGTGGAGTGGTTAGAAATTGCTGGTCGGTCCCAAGATTATCGGCCTGTTCTGATACATGGTCGACCTGCCGTTGAGTTCTCCTGCCTGGTTGCGCCTGAGTTGCTCTTGGGTCTCTGGGCTCTTGTTCGGGAATTGCTTGGCCCCCTGGACATAGGGAGCTAACCAGTAGCGCAATTTGTCATAGTTTTTCTTCCCTTTCTGACAACGGGATGGGAATCGTAGCAACCCTAGGACCCGAAGGTGCCGGATCAACAGCAGCGTTCTGCTGTCCTGGTGGGAGTTGGTCGTTAGCCTGTTGGCGTTCTTGCTGATCCGATGTACGATTACCTTCTTGCTGATTATCGACCGCGTTGTCGATTGGTTCGTTGTTTGTCATATCGTTTTGCAAATTGTCCGATGGCACGTGTGGGTGTGTTGTGTTACTCCTAGTCTTGTTGTGTGTGTTCTTCCTTGGGCGAGTCATATGTCTATCGAATAATTAACTCAGCCCCATGGTGGACGCCAACTGATTTAACCGATTTTCGTGTAGTTCAATTAAATCAATGATATTTGTGTAGGGTTATAAACATATATTGATATAGGGCTTAGTTACTTTATTCCGGACGGATCAATCTCAAAGGCGGACGATACGTAACAAGATAGAGTAAAAAGAATATAATTGAAAAGATCAAAGTATATAGCAAAAGCTCTTTTATTAGAATAAACTCTGATTACAAAGTATGTAGGCGTAAGCTCTTAATAATGTTGTCGTTATACAATACATGACCAAGGTATTTATATGAGACAAAACCCTAGTTATACAAGGAAACATAATCCTATGAGGACTTGGGGTATTGTCCTTCTCGGATTCGGAGACTAGCTTGGTCGCTGATGATCTCCAGGTTAGATCGGATAGACCTTTATTGATGACTGAGTCCGACCTATTATCTTCGAGCGCTTCTAAGTATTATATGGGGTATAAAATAGCCCCCATCATATATATATATATATATATATATATATATATATATATATATATATATATATATATAACTTAATTTTTATATATATATTTCGACGTATGTATCCCTTCGAAAAAACAATAATATATATTTTTAATTCTTTATTGAGATATTCAACGAATATATCTGTCTAAAATCATATTTTATTTATTTTATTATTTTTTGATGATTATTCCGATGGATTTGTCATCAGTTGTTTTTCGACGGATTTTTGCCTGATGAAAAAAGTAGTTATATGACATTTATAATTACACTTTTGGGTGTAATTATAATCCATATTTCTAGTAGTGTCATAACCATAAATGGAGCACATGACTAAAATTTTTTTGCATATTACTGTATTATTCCTTATTAAAACTAGTTTTGATATCCTTGTGCATAGCAGGGTTTCTACACAATCAAAAAATTGTGACAAACAAATACATGAAGATATTGTATGATTTGAACTAAGAAAATTCCCAAAGATATTTTCTTGTAAAAGGTTTCACAGAAATGTCCTCGGTAAAATAAATACCATCTTTTCTTGCTTCCCAATAACATGACAAACTGCTGCATCTTCTTGTCCATTTTGATTCAAAAACATCAAAAGCTCTTTCTTTATCACCCCACCAAAGATGACAAAAAAATAAAGTACTAGGGGGAAATTTTTCACAAAAGCTCCAATGAAAATCTTGATTGATAGAAACATTATGGTATCCAAGATCATTATCTCCAGATGCACAATGCAACTTCAAAGGTTTAGAATTTTGGGGAAGGCGATTGATCACATGAATCTCGTATTTATCGAAAAGCCAACATTTCCGTTTTTCAGCAGCAAATGCTTGAACAATGTTAGGAATTACTAAAAGAGATAAAATGAAGATTTTCAGCATTGCTTAAATTCTTCTGCACAAGAAAAAGGTGTGATGTTAATTTATCATATTTCAAGGTTCTTATATATAGATGTACTTGGAGTTATGGGTACAAAAAATTGTTTACGATATTGCTAGAGTATCAATAGTAGTTGGTGCCAGAACAAATTTCTTATTATAGCTAATTTAGCCTAAATTGTTTGATATGGTAGATGAGTTAGAAAGGAAAATCTTTATTTACATTTCCTAAGTTGGTAAAATTATGACTTATCCAAATATTTCAAAAATAATTCCACATTGCGTTGGTATCTTTCAATTATCACTCATGTCACGAAATACTTGATTGTTGGAATTTAAATCGTTAACATCATCATATTTTACAAAAATTGTGTACCTATATATATAATATAACATAACAATCTAATATTAAATTACTAATATTTTTATGTGTTTTAAATTTTCCAAATCTATTTCCAGGGTCAATTGATTTGTTAATGTGGACGCCTAAAAATCGAGGTGTAAATTGAGCCGAAAAGTACGTTATTCAAGATTGATTTGATTTATATATTGTGTTTCGAGATTATATTTGAATTTTAATGAACTAAAACAAACATGCTTTAATTGAGTTAAATTCGAATATTTTAATATTTTTTACATGTATTGTGTTACTTGCCATTGAGTTGAGCTCCAATTTAACTTCAAAAGATATCGAACAAAAAATTGTTCAAACATAATTTAATATGGGATTTTTAGAACTTTAGGTCTTGAAATTATAAGTCTTTAAAACTTTGCCAAAAAAAAAAAATTAGTTCACACGTTGCAACCTAGTACGTTTAATGAAAAAATTCATTGATTGAAGGTAGGACATACATTTTCTTAAAACTTTGCACCGCGAAAATATAGAATATTGGCACTTTGCACACTAAAAATACTTTTTCTCATTTTCAATCTCGACTTAATATTTTTGGCCTATTTTTTTAACCAAATTACTAGCTATTAATAATAGGTAAGAATTATTTTTAATTTTTTTGTAATTTAACTAATTTAACATCCTAACAGTAAAAAATTAGATTTGTAGAGTATGTCGTGAAGAAAATTTAAGACCGATTACATGTGAGTCTTATAAAAAAAATCATGCAATATAAGATTTATTTAGATTTGTAAACGTACTTTTTACATATATGTATATAATCTAGATGATACATCAAAACAAAATAAAGAGAATATTTTATTTATCTAAGTATTACAGAGAGAAAATGTTATAATTATAATTTATTAAATAGTAAAATAAATTAAGAATAACATGTTTATTAATTTAAATGATCATTTTATTTCTCCATTGACGACATTCATGAGTGTTTCTCAATGAAGTACAGATTATGGTACAAAACGCCATAAAAATATATTTATATGGTGCACGGTGCCAAATATTTTAAATTTAGGCGAAAAGAGCCGACAATTTATATATTGAGGATGCGTAGTAACAAAATCTGTATTGCCAGAGTGCATAGTGCCAAAAAAAATATACGAAACTACCAATGAATTTTCTAACCAAAACACATACGACGGTGCAAAGTGACAATTCAATTATATTTCAGGATGTAGAGTGCCAAAGCTCTTATGTCTTGATGTAATGTGCTAAAACCTTATAATTTCACGGTGAAAAAGGACAAAAACACTTTAATATGTTAAAAAATCCAATTTGGATTAGCATTTACTAGGGGTGTTCAATAAAACCGTCAAACCGCCCCAATCGATCGCCCTAACCGAAACCGACCGCAATTCGTCGGTTGAACGATGAATGGGTTGGTCTTCGGCTTCGTGAAAAACAAATCCACAAGTTATGATCGGGTTTGGGTTTATATTTTAAAAGACCGCATAAACCGCACTCAACCGCATGTATATAAAATAACAAATTGTGTTTTATTATTTATTATAATTTAAGAACATACATACTTTTAGTTTACCGTCTCAACCCCAAGGCCTAATTTGTCCTCTAAAATTACTCGACACAATTTATTAACAATCAAAGTTAAATTCTATCGATTGACAACCACCAATATCAACTTTAATAATTAAAGTATTTTCTATTTTTGTTTATTGTTTGAAAAAGTCTTCTTCGGTTTTGTATTTGAGTAACAATTATTAATCTTTATATAGCGAATGTAGAATTTAAATAGATTAACAAATTAAAGCTAAAAATTATGAAAAAGTAATATTGTTCATATGATTACGAAACATTCAAGAATTTTATTCTTAGATAAAAGTACAATAACAAAATAGCAAGTGATGATAATTTAAAATAAAGTCTCCAAAAAAAAAAAACTTCATTAAAATAGAAAAAGCTAAGACCGCAAAAACCGTCCCAACACGAAGAAGACTTTTTCAAACCGCAAAGTGCAATCTCTAGACTTATTGGGTTGGGTTTGGTCTAGAGTATTAAAAACCCGCAAATAATGGGTCGGGTTTGGGCAAGTATAAAACCGCAATAGACCGCACCACGGACACCCCTAGCATTTACCGACTAAAATAGAATCGACGTTTTTTTCTATTTTCAGCCATGATGAGATAATAGTACTAAATATAGATAATAACAACACAATTAAGAAACAAATGGTGAAACTTATGTGATTTCATGAATTTAATATTAAGATGAATCCGGGATATTTAATTAAAAAAGCAAATATATAAATTAATTAAAGGAGAAATAATCTTGTCTCAATTATGGAATTTAATTTAAATCAAATATATTACCTAATTTTTTGGAAGGCAAATCCAGACAATTATTAAATTTGTTTTGTTACCAACAGTTAATCTGACAATATCGATACACTTGTGAAATTGAAATTGAAATTGTGATTGATTATTCATACTTTGTTATAGCAATTTACAGTTAGTATTTATAATAAATAGCACATAACTTTGGAATATTTATATACTTATTTACTTTCGAGATTCTTGAAGTTGGATTTGGAATTGTGTAGTTTAGAGAAGTTCATAGTCACAATACTGTACAGACTTCTGAAAGATACATTTGAAACTAATATGATATTTTAAAACTATATAAATTAAAGGAACAAAGCCTTGTATTATCATAATCACTGTTGGTGATTAATCTATATATATAATCTGAACGATTCGACCCGAAGAGTGAACTAATTCGAACTAGCTGATTATATCCAAATGTGTAATTTTATTAGTTTTATGTTCACTGTATATTTAAAAAATAATAAACACAAAAAACGATCCTATAAACGTTAATTATTTTAATTATGCTTAAGAAGAAAAAAAAGAAAACATTTTGATATTTTTCACCATCGATATCAATTACGGTCTTCTTCTATTAGACGTGTGATGGGGGCTATTTCGCACCCTACATACCAGTCTGATCGAACAAAGATTACAAGGTCGATTCGACCAATTCTAACGGATCGAGACCTTCTTACTGACCCAGCCTGATGCCGCTCGCTCCGAGTAAAGATTACACTCCGGACCCAATAAGGATAGGTTGGGCCGAGTCCAACTAGGACTATGATTCCTTGTAATACTAGGTTTAGCGTAATATAAATACCTAGTTATTCATTGTATAAGACAACTACGAATTCTCTTAATTCTGAGATTACACAAGAATACATTGATAACAATAGAACTCAATAATATCCATTATTATTGCAGAACTTTACCTCCATATCATTGCGTTCTTAATTTCGTTAATGGTTTTACTTCTTGCCTTTGATTATTGCTTTTCTTTGTAAACGATCCATCCAGAATAAAGTAACAGAACCCAATATACTGAATAATTCAATATCCAAACCCCCGATATCACAAATTTACTGATATTAAATTAACCCGACGAAAAACGGTTAAATCAGTTGGCGCCCACCGTGGGGCTAGGTTAATTATTCGATCGACATATGGCTCGCCCAAGGAAAAGCGCTCGTATCGGAGCAAGAAGTAACACAACCACCGGTCATGACACATCTGAAGATCCACAAGGGAACGACAATAATAACGTTCCCAACACCGACGAGAATTTACAGAATACCCATCCCCGAGATCATGAACCCCTAGGAGGTCCTCCCGGCACGATACAGGAAGAGCCGGAAGTCCCCGAGATCCCTGCTCCTCTCCCGGGTGCTCAGGAGAAATTACGACAAATAGCGATGCTCTTTAAATCACTCTCCCCGGAAGAATTACTTGTGCTTGATCAAATTCCGCAAAATCCTAAGGCTGCCAGGACAATTCCTGCTCGGAGAACGCCCGGACAAAACGATCATGTATCTCAACAAGCTGATAGCCCACCAAGCGAGCACCGCTCGCTACACAGTCCACAACAGGACAATTCGAAACCCACCGACAACAATCCTCGAAGGAAACGAGGTCACAGAAAAACCCCGGCGAGGCGCAGTAGATCCAGGGAACGAACAATTATCCCTATTGAGGATGATATAGATGATACAATCCCTGATCGACCACGAACGGCTCGACTGACGGAAAGAGAAATCGAAAGGATGGTGCAGGACCGACTTGAACAACGCTTACGGTCTATTCAAAATCCGTGGGCCCGAACCACGGAACTCCAGGAAAGCCTTGCGGCCTGTTCTCCCTTTTGCAGGGAAATAAAAGAGGCACAATCGATCGGACAAGTCCCGGGCAGACTACCTCGCTACGATGGAACCACTGACCCGGATGATTATATTTTTAGCTTTACGAATATAATGAATTTATATGCCCACTCTGCTGAATTCACTGCCAAATTAATGGTAACCACATTCGAAGGACTCGCGTTGGACTGGTTCGCGAAACAACCTGCCAACTCCATATTCAGCTTTAGGGAACTCTGTAACAAATTGACACAGCAGTTCGCCAGCCAAAAGAGACAAAAACTTCCAATGAGCTACCTTGGAACTATATATCAACAAGAAGGAGAATCCCTAAGGAATTGGTTGGCCAGATTCAACGTAGAATTGCTTAAAATCGATTCCCCAAATATTGACTACATAATATCTATCCTCTTCGATCTCACTAAAAACAGGCAGTTCGGGAATGCCCTCAGTCGAAAGCAACCAAGAACGTTCGCCGACATCATGAGCCTAGCATCTAAGTATATGACCCAAGAAGAGATGAATTCCTTTAAGGATAAAAACAAAAACAAAGTTACGGCTACAGGGTCTAAGCGCCATGATAGGATTCCCGCCCAAAGATCCTTGGATTACGAGCGATTTTCCAAGAGAGGTAACGTTTTCCAGCGACTGGAATACAGCGGAGCCGACCGAGAAAGGCAACCTAATTTCTACCAAAGACCAAGAAACCCTGAACCACCAATCAGAAGCAGAGTGAATCAAGTAGAACACCCAAGATTAAATGCTCCAATCGAAGAAATCTTGGAAGTTCTAGAAAGGAATAATTGGATTCCTGAGGCGAGGAAAATCGCTCAGCCCAGACCAGGGTCTAGAAACTATGATCAATACTGTAAGTACCATAGGGCACATGGGCATCGAACGGAAAATTGTTTTCACCTTAAGAGAGAAGTTGAAAAACTGATCGAGCAAGGAAAACTAGACGAATACATAGAACGAGATAATCGCAAAAGGGAAAGAAGCAGAAGCCCCCGGAACGGAACTCAAAGGAGAAGTTCTCATCGAAGGTCACCAGAACATCGACCTACTCAGGAGTTGAATCACGACCAGATCAATGGAACTATCCACACTATATCCGGGGGGCCTGCGGGTGGAGATAGTCGCAATGCTCGACGAAGAATGGCAAGATCCCTAATTGCAAGTTCTAAATATCCAAAAGAAATATGGACGTTAGAAAATAGGCCAACAAATCACGAGCCGATTAGCTTTAACGAAGGCGAAGTACCTAAAAACATTACTTGGGATACGAAAGAAGATAACCCAGATTTCCCTATGGTAGTGTCGTTAGAAATAGCGAATTACAATGTGAAAAGAATCCTAATCGATAATGGAAGCTCAGCAAATATCATCTCCAGGGAGGTTCTAGCACAAATGAACCTCGGACAAATAAACTTACAAAAGGTAGCCACACCGTTAGTAGGCTTTGGAGGGTCCGAGATCATCCCCAGCGGAACGATATCTTTGAGTGTATCGCTCGGAAAGAAGCCACTTCAAACAGTGAAGCTGGTAAAATTCCTAGTGGTAGAAACACCCTTCGCTTATAACGCTATATTAGGGCGACCAGCCCTTAACCTTTTTCGAGCTGTGGTCTCTACCTATCACCAGAAAATAAAATTTCCGACCGATAGCGGCATTGGAGAAATAACGAATGACCACTGTATGGCGTGGGATTGCTACAGCACGTCGCTGACCTTGAGAGAACATCCTAACCCTATTACTCCGAGCAAGAGAAAGATCGAAGACGATCCAATTAGAAATGAGGTCGAAATTCCTATTACTGATCGATTAGATAAAAAGGGGAAAGAACCACTAGATTTATCCTTGCAACCCCCAGAACATAAAGATATAATTCTAGTAGAAGGCGACTCGTCCAAAAGGACAAGAATTGGTACAGAATTGAGCAAAGAAGGAGAAGTAATGTTAATCGAATTTCTAAGAAATAACGTGGACGTTTTCGCTTGGAGTGCAAATGACATCGAAGGGATCGATCCTCGAGTAATCAAGCATACCCTAAAAATTGACTCTTCGGCGAAACCCGCCAGACAGAAGAAAAGAAATCATGGACCAGTGAAAGATAAAATCATTAAAGCCGAAGTTGAAAGACTGATGGAAGCAAAACAAATCCGAGAAATACATTTCTCGGAGTGGCTATGTAATGTTGTACTAGTAGCAAAGGGGGATAAAAAGGACAACAAATGGAGGATGTGTAATGATTTCACCGACCTTAACAAGTTATGTCCACGCGACCCTTACCCCCTCCCAAGAATCGACTTATTGGTCGACTCGACTGCTGGCTTTGCGCTGTTCAGCATGATGGACGCCTTCCAAGGCTTTTACCAAATATACATGGACGAGCGCGACCAAGAGAAGACCGCATTCATAACCGAACAGGGAGTATACTGCTTTATAGTAATGCCGTTCGGATTAAGGAACGCTGGGGCTACATACCAAAGATTGGTAAACCTAATGTTCAGGGAGTTAATCGGAGAAATAATGGAGGTCTATGTAGACGACATGTTAGTTAAAAGTATGAATGAAGCAGATCACGTAAAACATCTAGATCGATGTTTCCAAATCTTAAGAAAATATCGTATGAAGTTGAACCCCGCAAAATGCACCTTCGGTGTTAAGTCAGGAAAATTTTTGGGATATTTGGTACACCAGCGAGGGATAGAAGCCAACCCAGAAAAAATTCGAGCCATAACTGAAATGAAACCTCCCAAGACCATCTCTCAAGTGCAAAGCTTGGTTGGGAAGATCGTAGCGTTGAATAGATTTATATCTAAATCGGCGGATAGAAGCTTGCCCTTTTTCCAAACACTTCGAAAAGCGAAAAATTTTGTTTGGACCGAAGAATGTGAACGAGCTTTCGAACAACTCAAAGAATATTTAACATCCCCTCCGATGTTGGCCAAACCAACAGAAGGGGAACCATTGTACTTATACATCTCCATCTCCGATACGGCCGTTAGCTCGGTCCTAATTAAGATAGAGGGTTCAGAGCATAAGCCTGTCTATTATCTCAGCAAGTTATTACAAGGGGCGGAGAAGAATTACTTGGAAATAGAAAAATTCACGCTGGCTTTAGTAGTGGCTGCACGAAAACTCCGACCCTACTTCTTAACCTACAAAATCATCGTTTTGACGAATCAACCGCTAAGGCAAATCCTAGCGAAACCAGAAGCCTCCGGACGACTAATCAAATGGGCCATCGAACTCAGCCAGTTCGAGGTAGACTACAAACCAAGGATTGCCATCAAGGCCCAGGTGTTGGCTGATTTTATACTAGAAACACCGACGCAGGCCACTGAATCATCGAACTGTCACAACAACGATGTCTTGATGATCGAGGATCAAACTTGGTTAATGCATGTCGACGGTGCTTCATGCCGAGAAGGGGGAGGCGCCGGAATCAACTTCACTGGACCAAATAAGGAAGATTTGAATTACGCGATAACATTGGACTTCATCGTAACAAACAATGAAGCCGAATATGAAGCGTTAATCGCAGGAATGGAGATGGCGATAAAAGCCAACATAAAGAGTCTTAAGGTACTGACTGATTCGGAATTAGTACAAAGACAAATAGAAGGCCTATACGAGGCTAAAGAGTTCAATATGATCAAATACCTCGCCAAAGTGAAATCTCTAGCTGGGAAATTTGAAAGCTTCAGTATCCAGAACATCCCACGTTCGGAAAACAAATGGGCCGATCAGCTATCAAAATTCACAGGATCCCATGACGGAAAGACCGAACGGGTGATTAACTGGTTAATATCTAATACACCAGCAATCGACATCGATGAAATACCGATAATCGATATAATGGAAATCGAAGAAGCCGAAGAAAACTGGATGAACCCAATGAAAGACTATCTTCAAGATGGAAAACTACCATCTGATCAGAATGAAGCTCGGAAAATAAAATATCGAGCCCCAAAGTATACACTTGTAGAAGGAAAACTCTACAGACGATCAGTATCGGGAATTCTCCTGAGATGCATCCCTGAATCACAAACCATGGATATACTGCGAGAAATACATGAAGGAGACGCAGGAAATCACAGTGGATCGAGGGCATTGGCCTTAAAATGTCTCAGAACAGGTTACTATTGGCCAACCATCAATAAAGATGCCGCTCAATATGTCCAAGAATGTCATCACTGCCAGATCCATGCTAACATATGTCATCAACCAGCAGAAAATATGCACCCTATCCCGATTTGTTGGCCGTTCGATCAATGGGGAATGGACATCGTGGGACCTTTCCCAACAGCTAGATCAAAGAAATCCTATGTCCTGGTCGCTGTAGAATACTTCAGCAAATGGATAGAATGCGTCGCCCTCGCACGAATAACCCAATTCCAAGTTATTAACTTCCTCTGGAAATTCATAGTCTGTCGATTCGGCATCCCAAGGGTCCTTATCTCCGATAATGGAACTCAATTCGCGGGAAAACAAATAATAGAATGGTGTACAAGACTCGGAATTCAACAAAATTTTACCTCGGTAGGACATCCTCGAGCAAACGGACAAACTGAAGTAGCAAACCGAGAGATAATAAAATCTTTGGAAAAAAGGTTAGGAGCTGCCAAAGGAAAATGGCTCGATGAGCTACCAGGAGTTTTGTGGGCTAATCGAACTACGGTAAGAAATTCAACTGGGGAAACCCCATTCAGCTTGATATATGGGTCGGAAGCTGTTATCCCTGTGGAAACTTTAATTCCAACTCCAAGAATAGAGATGTTCAATAAAGAAGAAAACGAAAAGGCGAGGGAAAATGACGTTGATTTAACAGAAGCCTTAAGAGATAAAGCTGCTGTACGCCTACAAGCCACTAAGGCAAATATGGAGAAAGCATACAATCAAAAAGTACGCGTCCGAACCTTCAAAGAAGGGGACTTGGTTTTGAAAAAGGTAGAAGTATCCAAGCATGTGGGAAAGTTACAACAAAATTGGGATGGACCTTACATCGTCATTGGCGTAGGAAAGAAAGGTTCATACAAAATTGCACACATGGATGGGACAGCCTTACC
This sequence comes from Penstemon eatonii, assembly GCA_038501285.1. Lineage (NCBI taxonomy): Eukaryota > Viridiplantae > Streptophyta > Magnoliopsida > Lamiales > Plantaginaceae > Penstemon > Penstemon eatonii. The sequence continues at coordinate 204,283 of JBCEGF010001336.1, forward strand.
AAGAACCTGGAACGCAGTCAACCTTAGGAAATACTATGGTAAATAAATTTTAGCAGATTATACTGCATTGTTTTATTTTTACTTTATCAAAGTTTTAATCCTTGTAACAAAGGCCCTAGCCTAGAGTTCAAATAGTAAAAATTTTAGCATTTTCTATACATCGATTATTTCGATTAACGCTCTGTGGAATTACACTAGCATATTGATAAATATTAGAACGAAACGAGTCGAGTATACATTGATCCGCTCAGTAAACACTCCTCGATCTATATCAGCAGCAACAAAGACTTTTTGGTGATAAACCTAAGTCTGGATTATAAATGAGTCGAGTATACATTGATCCGCTCAATAAACACTCCTCATTCCGACGACAAAAACGAGTTGAGTATACATCGATCCGCTCGATAAAAACTCCTCGACGTATATATATTCAACAGCAAAAAAGACTTTTTGGTGATAAACCTAAGTCTGAATTATAAATGAGTCGAGTATACATTGATCCGCTCAATAAACACTCCTCATTAACAAAACGAGTCGAGTAAACATTGATCCGCTCAATAAAAACTCCTCGATATATCTATAATGATCAAAAAGACTTTTTGGTATGAAAAACCTAAGTCTAAAACAAAACGAGTTGAGTAAACATCGATCCGCTCGATAAAAACTCCTCGACATCATATATATTCAACGATCAAAAAGACTTTTTGGTGATAAACCTAAGTCTGAATTATAAATGAGTCGAGTATACATTGATCCGCTCAATAAACACTCCTCATTAACAAAACGAGTCGAGTAAACATTGATCCGCTCAATAAAAACTCCTCGATATATCTATAATGATCAAAAAGACTTTTTGGTATGAAAAACCTAAGTCTAAAACAAAACGAGTTGAGTAAACATCGATCCGCTCGATAAAAACTCCTCGACATCATATATATTCAACGATCAAAAAGACTTTTTGGTGATAAACCTAAGTCTGAATTATAAATGAGTCGAGTATACATTGATCCGCTCAATAAACACTCCTCATTAACAAAACGAGTCGAGTAAACATTGATCCGCTCAATAAAAACTCCTCGATATATCTATAATGATCAAAAAGACTTTTTGGTATGAAAAACCTAAGTCTAAAACAAAACGAGTTGAGTAAACATCGATCCGCTCGATAAAAACTCCTCGACATCATATATATTCAACGATCAAAAAGACTTTTTGGTATGAAAAACCTAAGTCTAAACGAGTTGAGTAAACATCGATCCGCTCGATAAAAACTCCTCGACATCATATATATTCAACGATCAAAAAGACTTTTTTGGTATGAAAAACCTAAGTCTAAAACAAAACGAGTTGAGTAAACATCGATCCGCTCGATAAAAACTCCTCGACATCATATATATTCAACGATCAAAAAGACTTTTTGGTATGAAAAACCTAAGTCTAAAACAAAACGAGTTGAGTAAACATCGATCCGCTCGATAAAAATTCCTCGATATATGTTCAACGATCAATAAGACTTTTTGGTATGAAAAACCTAAGTCTAAAACAAAACGAGTTGAGTAAACATCGATCCGCTCGATAAAAATTCCTCGATATATGTTCAACGATCAAAGAGATTTTTGGTGATAAACCTAAGTCTAAACAAAACGAGTTGAGTAAACATTGATCCGCTCAATAAAAACTCCTCGATTAATTACAACGACAAAGAAGGATTTTGTTATGAAATCCTAAGTCTAAATTATAGCAAGATTGAGTACACATTGATACGCTCAATAAAAACTCCTCGATCTACTCCTAACGATCTAAAAAAGATCCGCTGATACTCCTAAAGTTTTGAAAGATAAATCAAGTATGAATTCATCTGCTCGGAATTACTCCTCGTAAATAAAATTATCAAACGACAAAGAAGATGCAAGAAATAAATAATATTTTATTCATCAAATCAATTACATACTAATATCCTACGTTACAAAAATCTGCTCGCTATCTAAAGATCGTTACAATGATCTAGTTAAATTGATCCTATGGGATCGACTATCTTCACGACAATGTCCACGGAAACACCAATCTCCTCCCTAGTACCTCATCGATCATAATAAACCACCTAAGAAGCATGCTGCTCAGGATGGTCGACTTCTTTGGTTCGATGGCAGGGCTCTGAAGATCGTATGTGATTCCAGATGAAATGAACACTACCAGCCAGATAAGCTAGCAATGCTCACTCACCCAGAAGAAGATACTGCTTTTACTTTATCTATAAAACATTTTACTCTGGAGCAGCATCTCTTCGGGACCGTCGTGAAACGGTAAAACTTACCAGCCACCCCGGCGATCTATCACTCCGGAAGTCACATCCAAGAGCGAGGGTGACTGGCAAGTATGAACCCCCCATGTGCAGACGGAAACCACGGACCTCTAAAGTGATGAAGAATAAAGTGGAGATCTCATGGGATCCGTCGATACAAGGAAGGGCTGACATGGGACCCGTCAATACAAGACTGGGGACAATTCCTTTACTGCGAGCGAACAAATCACGATAATGTGACTTCTTGAACATTATGGGGTCCGAAGGCAAAATGAAATCTAAAGAAACAGAGATCTTCATTGTTATGAATGGAAAATAAGGAAACTATCTACTTATTTATAGGCGCCCGTGAGAATGATCCTACGGATAATAGGAGTTTAATCAAGGGACGAAAACGCGACCCTTTGACTTCCCGAAATAAATGCAAGTAAGTTGGAACGGCGCCCGTCTGATCGATTCAACTGATCGGTGAAAAACAAATCTACAGATCGAAGCGATCAACAAAATAATCCAAGAAAACTTAAAGAAGTTCAAAGACCAAAACGATCTGCACGATCATATATGAAGGTCGCCTAATAGAAAATATTAAGAACTCCTCAACGAAGGCATGCAAAGTTGGACCGTTGAAAGAGGATAATTGCTTAAAAACGACCAGAGCCTCCACCATACGGGGGTCGTAACTGCCTCATACATCAGTGGGGGACTACTAAGTTGGCCATACAAGAATTCCATTTGGAATCCAAGAAATCTGACATCGAAATCAGGAGAATAGCCCTCCCTATTCGAAACCATAAGGCCGTCACTGCCTAATTTTCCAAAGAATTGCTGAAGGAGGTCTGAACGGGTCAGATCTGGCCAGGACTGTTACATTTTCCAATTCCTCCCATATCAAGAGTATGATATACTGGCTAGAGAAAAGTATAGTTAAAAAGTTAATGATGAAAGACATGGATTTATGAAAAGCACGGAGAGGGAAATTTCCCTTGATGAGAAGAAAAGCGAAGTTCAAACAGGTGGAACAATAACCTCCTTATATAAGAAATATGTCATAAAGGGACAAATTTACAAAGCACGGATCGAACATCGACCAGAATGGAGTACACAAAGTTTGATCGACAAAAGTTGTGATTGGCAAAAGCAAAATCAGTTACTAAAAATAAAACAAGGACAAGCTATCCTTCCTCTATCTAGAAACGCGAGTATGCTACTCCATAATGATTATTTCATGATGACTATATCCATGCACAAGGGAAGAACGAGCATAACAAAGTATATATACAGGAGACATTTGATCAGGCAAGAATCTGCCTACAAAAGATCATCGTTTTCAAATTTCTACTCCTTCTATTACAAAAATTTCAGCCCAAGTAACTGCACAAAAGATTGGGCAACAATAAAAAAAAAAAAAAAAAAAAAAAAAAAAAAAAAAAAAATAGACAGTCCAAGGCCTGCCAGGTCAAACTAAAGTCGCTAAGAAGAACGATCAGCAGTTCGACTACCAGAAACAGTCCTCCGAGGAGTCAAGTTGCCAGCAAAAGCCATCAACTCGTCTTGACGCTTTAGATAATCGGCGTCATATCCCTCCTCATAGGACCGCAGTCGAGACTCCTCTGCAAGGGCAGCAGCCTGAGTTAAATCATTTTTCTCTTTTTCAAGCACAACTTTTTCGGCCTCCAATCTTTGGAGAGCATCTTTATCAACTTGCAGCTGCAGCTCCAAACCCTTGCTTTTAGCTTTTTCGGACTCCAACTGACCCCGAAGAACTCTCCGACTGTTCCACAGCTCGTCATTTTGCACACCCAGCTGGAGTGCGAAATATTTGCCCTAAAAACAGAAAGAATGAGAAAAACCACCGTACAACAAAGAATTCAAAACAAAGAACAAAAATGTCTATCTGCTCACATATCTTCACCAAAGATTGAACAAGGCGAACATTGGAGGCGCCTTCGAGCTTCCTCAACTCACCAGGCAAAATGGTACTCATGCCTAAATCCCAGGACAAGGCATCAGGTTCAACAGAACCCGGCAATTCGCTAGTTAAAGGGACACCGTCAGGACGTGGAGTCTCCGACAAGAGGATGTCATTAACTTGCTCATTGATACATCGCTCATCCAGTTGACGAGGAGACTCTCTCCCGTCAGGACTAACGGAGGTTTCCTTGCCCGAAGCAGAAATTATGGTTCTACGACCAGACCGCGAGCCGGTCCGACCTTGAGAAGGTCCTCCAGATTCAAAAGAAGTAGTCATCACGGTAGTATCATGAAACAAATAATCAGGACAATCCTGCACAATAGATTGCGTCGTAGAAGGATTGACAGAAAAACCATCACCGACTTGCCCTTCACTAACTAGCAGGGCAGTAGAAGTAGAAAAAGGAAGGGAACTAACAAAATCCCCTCCATGAGATCCATACTCGTAAGAAGAAAAACCTGAAGAAACAGGTATGTCGTAAACCTGTTCCATGTTGGATGGGTCTCCGAAAGCTAATCGACCTGGGGAAGATCTATTACCTCCCGCGGGGGTAGAAGAAAAGTTTGGTTGGAGGAGCGACGAACTAACTTCTGACAAAGGTTGGAACGTGGTAATAGGAGTATCGATCATCGAACTACTAACTGAGGACGAACGAGGAGGCTCCATCGAAGGCCCTTCTCTTCGAAATTTCTTCGATCTATTATCCCTAGCGCCCTCACGAGAAGGTCGCCTCGAAGTATTACCGAAAAGGTTACTCATGATCGGATTACGGAAAAATATATATTAATATCGAGGAAGTTTATCGACTAGCTCAAGAAAGAGTATTCTGTTAAGAGAAAAGTGTAGCAGTAAAAAGACAAGTAAAATTTTACCTCTCGTATTTATACTACACGAAAGGACACGACAGACCTGGAGAAAGGGCGCGAAACAGGAAAACTGACCTTGGAGCAAACGCTAGAATTTGAAAAGACGCATACATAATGATTACGGCAAATTAAATGACTTGTCTGAATTATTACAGCGGATGTGAAAAGACACGACTGTCAGAATACGAAACGTTTGGTGTACAAAGTAGGAAAGCTAAGTTACAATTAAACCTACGAGTGGATAATTACAAAAATTATTTCAAAAATAAAACCACTATTCTAAGAAGCCTGGTCGCTATCGGGAATCTTCTGTTCGCCACCGACGTCCATGTCGTCTTCTTCTTCTTCTTCATCTTCCGGATCGATAAATGTATCATCGAGCTCATCGTTAACATCTGAAGGAGGAATTGGCAATGGATTTCCGTACTCTCCGACAAGGTGAGCTAAAGGAAGACCTTGATATACGACATCTGGAACTTCAGAGGAAGAGTAAAGCTCGCCATAACGATTCAACCGGATATGAGCTGCCTTAAAATACTCCTTCCGACGATCCTCGATCATCTCCAAAGCGACCAGTTGATGAATCGACTTTTTAAAAGTATTCTCAAGAAGAGGACCGACCATCCGGTACACCAACGCCGTATGAACAGGAGAATTGAGGAATTCACGAACAACTTGTTCGTCAGATTTCCTAACATATCGATCTCTTTGCCTAAGGGGGACATCATTTTCGTACTCCTCTAAAGAAGCTTCAAGGCTTGATACTTGAGATTCAAGCTCACTAATTCGAGTCGTACTCTGCAACTGCAATTCCTCTAATTTTCTTGCCATTTGATTGGCTTGTTCTTGAGCACGAGAAACCTCTATTACCCTATCTATCATTTCTTGATCTTCGGTCCCGGCAGCACGAGTCTCTACGACAGGAACAGAGGAAGATGTCGAGGGACCAACTTCTGAACCGGAAGATTTGTGAAGTAAAACTTTAATTTTCTCTTCAAGGAATTCGCACTGTTGTTTCCAAAGAGAATTTTCATAGGCGTATGATGTCAGACAGGTGTTAACCTGAAATAACGAAGGGGTCAGAAAGAAACGAATTAGCAAATTAAGAAAATCTTAAAAGATCACTTCATCAGAATAATAGAAAGAAAAAGGTCTCACCTTTTCAGCATAAAGAGAAGCTCGCTGGAATTTCTCCAAAGGGTCCTTATGAAGAAGCTTATTAAGATCACGAGTAAGAACGCCAGACAAAAGAATACGGGTCGCCTTATCAACCGCATTCTCATTATTATCATGAATAAGAGAATCCTTCTCGGAATAACCAGCAGCCCTCTTTCCCTCTAAATGATCCTCGATCATTTCGACCAGAGTAGGCTTTGGATGTTTATCTCCAAGTAAAGAAAGGTCGTCACCAGAACGTCCATAGTAACTCCTTTTTCTATCAACTGGATTATTAGTAGGATGAGGCATCGACCAGCTACGACATCCTCGAATACCCAAAGATGTTCTAAGGTGAAGAGGAGGATAACCAGATCCCGTCCCCTGACGAATGGGGGACTCACGAGAAGAATCTGGAGATTCCCCTCTGTTATCCTCAGACTCGTGGCCCGACTCCAGTTTCCTTTTTCGAGATGCCCTCTGCTCAATAGGATTATTCTCTACTGACTTGGAGGATTTCGACAGCACCATTTTTCCCTTCAAAGAATGTCGGGAGTTTTCTACCATATGAGCTGAAAAAGAAACAAAATAAAGTTAATTTCTCCGTATAAAAAGTATAGCGACAATACTAAAGGTCAAATAAAAGGCTAACCAAGAGGTTCAGGTGATGAACTAATGGGGAAATTGTGAACACTTAACCCCGCCTTACGAAGAAAAGCTTCCCCAATCAGAAGAGCACTTTGATATTTGTTTGTACGCATCTCGGGAATCTCAGTTATAAATTGCACATCGTCGGGAACAAGTTCACCAGTTGATGAGCGACCTCCAGGAATCCAACTAGAGCCATGATCCCATGAGAAAGGTATGGTCGAACCGTCCACCGAACGGAGATTAGACGGAGGACGAACAAAGAAGAAATGGGATTTCCATGAAGGATTACTAGAGACCGGAGCATCAAAAATTGCTCGGCTAGGTCGCTGACTAGCAAAGAAATATCCACGATTTGAAGAACTAGAAATATTAAAACGAAAAAGTTGCGTAAAATTGCGGAAAGAAGGTTTAAACCCCTTTGCAATCATCAGAACGGAAAAACAAACCACGAAAGCAACAGAATTTGGAACCAGTTGTGTCAAGCACACGCTGAAAGTTTTCAGAACTTCCAGGAAAAGGGGAGACAAAGGAAGACGCAGTCCGCTATTAAAATGAGCCGTATAAAAGGCTCGACATCCCTCCGGCGGGGTAGTAACCCTATCAGTAGGTGAAGGGAGAATTATCTCAGAACCCTCCGGAAAATATTTGGTATAGCTATTCACGACTTCGGGGAATGTTTCCTCTGTATATGCGCAAGCTAGATCCTCAATTGGTTCAGAAATCTGAGGAACAGTACCTTTGCCCTTTTTGGCTCGGGCGGCTACGTCCGCATCAGAAAGGATTCGTACTTTGTAAGTATCTTCTACAGGGATAACAAGGTCAGAGACCGTAGTTTGTTCACCCAGAGGATTAGAATGTAACTCCTCCTCGTTATCAGGGGCGATGATCTCTCTAGGAGAAGAAGAAGATCTTCTTACGGAAGCCATCTATATTCTAGTTCTTGAAAAAGAAGGTCGATGAAAAGAAAATTTTATACGACGAACGACCAAACTAGAAAATGACTGCGATCAAAAAGCAAATATAAAAGAGAAATGGCAAACTCGAAAGTCACCTATTTATAAGGAAATGAGAAAAGACGTTTCGAACTTATAGCAGCTACTCAAATTCCCGCCAAAAATGGAAGGATACCAAAAGCCTCCTGAATAGACGCGCGGCGATTCATCATTAGGCGGAAGAAACGACTATCTATGATACGTAGCACTCTTTTCCTTACTTAAGATTTTTTCCCACTGGGTTTTTTCTTAAGTAAGGTTTTTAACGAGGCTCCGTTCATAGAGAAGAAACAGTCGACTAGTTTTTTCTACTTCTACGAGCTCCTATTATCTATACGCTCGAAGAAGTGAGGGAGTACTGATGGGGGCTATTTCGCACCCTACATACCAGTCTGATCGAACAAAGATTACAAGGTCGATTCGACCAATTCTAACGGATCGAGACCTTCTTACTGACCCAGCCTGATGCCGCTCGCTCCGAGTAAAGATTACACTCCGGACCCAATAAGGATAGGTTGGGCCGAGTCCAACTAGGACTATGATTCCTTGTAATACTAGGTTTAGCGTAATATAAATACCTAGTTATTCATTGTATAAGACAACTACGAATTCTCTTAATTCTGAGATTACACAAGAATACATTGATAACAATAGAACTCAATAATATCCATTATTATTGCAGAACTTTACCTCCATATCATTGCGTTCTTAATTTCGTTAATGGTTTTACTTCTTGCCTTTGATTATTGCTTTTCTTTGTAAACGATCCATCCAGAATAAAGTAACAGAACCCAATATACTGAATAATTCAATATCCAAACCCCCGATATCACAAATTTACTGATATTAAATTAACCCGACGAAAAACGGTTAAATCAACGTGTTTGCACCAACTTAAGATTTATAATCGAACTTCTATTTAACGTTTTAGGAATCGAATTCAATAAGAAATTTATTTTCATTTCTTGAGCAAGGGGCGTCTTTTGTATGTTTAGGGTTAAGTTGAAGAGTTTTTAAACTCTTAGCATGACCCACTCAAAGTTTCTTGGGTCTGTCTAAAATGAGATTTTAAGGGATGGAGAGCATATAATATAACATATATCTTGGTGACGCGTATCCCCTTAAAATTTAAGTTAAATTAATTTATTTTTTTAAGACATATTTACCCTTTTTAATGAGTGAAATTCAACAACAACAAAAAGTTTTGCGTATTTTTATTAGAAAAAAAAAATATGTACTTTTTTTATTATTACCAAAAGACATCCCTCTCAATTCAAAATGACAACTTTACCCCATCAAACGATGAAAAAACATCCCCTTAATTTAAATTATCACTAATAACCCCTCGTAGCTTTAAAATTTTGATAACCCCCTTTTTTTTTAAAAAAAATTGACAAAAATTTTATCTCCCAAATTCACATATTGTGGCACATTACCGCCTCAAATAATTTTATTTAATTTTTGTTTGTCCGAAAATTTACATATGCCTCTCACATGAATATTTAAAGTTAGTCACAACTCCCTTGTAATGATCTATTTTCAGGTGGGGACGGTTAGGCGGTAGTTTTAGTGTCGGAGGTGAAGAGAGGGGAATTGGTGGCGACAATAATTGCATTTACCCCCTCCCCCCCATTTTTACCTTTGTAAGTATCTTTTGTACAATTGCAAATATCCTCTGAAGAGATAAAAATGGTGACTTAAACAGACACATGCTTGACGCGTGCTCTTTTTCCATCCAAAAACTAATGGCCGAATGAAATGTGAAAAAAAGTTGTCCAACTTTTGTACGATGATGAGGGGTACTTTGGATGCCCTATTTTAGGAAGGTCTTCTATGATCGAAAATAGCATTATCCGACCTCGCGACGTATCGGCCTACCTCCAACTCAGTATAGCCAACTCCGATCACAGGCCAAGGGGTTCATGTTCGGATTCCACTGTTAGGCCGACCCCAGGCCCAGGCCTGTGGGCCGAGAAATACACCCCTGCGGATGGTTCAACTGGCACACCGATTCTGCTATAAATACCGCAAGCATTTATGACGCCACAGAACGCACAATTCCCCAGGTGCTCCCAGCTTGAAGCTACTGCTCGAAGCCTCCTCTAGATTTGTATTTCGATCATATTGTATGTATTAGTTTCTAGCTTGTACGGCATCCAATAATGCCCAAGTAGGACCTCTATATATATTGTAATCACGATCGGAAATATATATATTCGATCCCATCATTGGCAATATAGCACCCTTACTGTCCTTACATTCCTTTATTGTTCACCTAGGAAACCACGTTAGATCAATTGGCGCCCACCGTGGGGCCTTATTTGGGTGTTAGATCGAAATATGCCTACCACGAGACGAAATACATACATGCGAGGAGAACCGTCACAAGTAGCTGGAGCAAAGAACTCCGTTAACAACGAGCCCGATAATCTTTCTCGAGCGGCTCGTCAACAAGAAGCTCCACCGATCATGCCACAAGAGGATATTCCGATCCGTACAACTGTGGCCGACCTGAGATCCATTATTGGTACGATGTGCAAGGAATTCTTGAACAGTGGAAGAGCTGATCAGTCACCAGTGGATCAACCTGCAATGCATGGGAGACCCGAAATTCCATCCTCAAATATTCAAAAGGAAAGAAGTGTGCTTCGGTCGATATCAAAAGCACCTTCGGCAAATCCTCTCCAACCATCTCCGTCGAAATCTAATGTTCGGTCAGTATTACCCTCCAAAGCGGTACATGACGTGGAAGACTCAGTAGTTGGGGAGAGTCAACCTTGAGGTGCTGATAAGGCAAAGAAATCGACCTATAAGAGGATCACTGAAGCTGAACTAGAGAAAATAGTGCAGGAGAGGGTTGCTAAGAAGTTAGATCGAGAGGAATTGATCAAGGGGGCTCGGCATGCGGGCACGACGATCAGACGTACTGAGATAATGCAAAATAGAGAAACATTTCGAGAAAACATCAGAGATAGAGAGATCGGAAACAGTATCATGAGATGTTCACCTTTCTGTCAGGAAATTCGAGAGGCAAGAAATACTGAGACTGTACCCACAAGATTGCCACGGTATAACGGGACTACCGTCCCCGCAGAACACATTAACAGCTTCATTAATGTGATGAATTTGTATGGACATTCGGAAGATCTTTGCTGCAAGATCATGGTCACGATAAAACAAATGGAAGGCGGAACTTTGAGGCAATGGTTGGCACGTTTCAGCATCGAGCTTCTTAAAGTTGATACTCCACAGATCGAATACCTATCCTCCTTAATTTTCGAGTTAATGAAGAACACACAGTTCGGAAATGCACTTTGTAGGAAGCAACCAAAATCTATCGAAAAGATCATGGAGATAGCAGAGAAGTATATGATATAAGAGGAGATGAACAAGCTAAAGCACGCTCAAAACCCGAGGCCTCCAACCGGTAAAAAGGAAGACAGAGTCGTTGTGCCCATGCTAGGCGACTATGGTGGATCAAACAGGGGATCAGTGTGGCAGAGAATCAACACATACAAACCACAAATGCCGAACAACCGCCCCAGTGCCTATGGTCCAGTCTTCTATCCTAATCCGGTTCCTCGACTGGGAAAAGTCCACTTTACCTAATTGAATACTTCAAAGGAAGAAATTCTCACTGTCCTGGAGGAGAGAAATATGATACCTGAAGCAGAAAGAATTACACAGGCAAGACAAGGAACTTTGAACTATGACAAATATTGTCGATACCATAGAGCTCGTGGGCACAACACAAAAAATTGTTATCTAATGAAGGTCGAAATTGAGAAGTTGATTGTACATGGGAAACTAAAATAGTTTGTAAAGACAGGAAACTATAACAACCGTTATAGGTCCAGAAGCCCCCGAAAGATCGCAATTCAGCAGCATGAGGCTCCGGATCAGCCGGAGGAACAACCGAATGGAGTAATCAACATGATTGTATGAGGACCGGCGGGGGAAGACATTAGAAATGCAAGGAAAAGAACGATGAGATCGATCAAATTGGTCGTATCGGCCAGAAAAGAAGTGTTCTCGTTAGAACCACCTTCCATGGAGAATCAAGTCATAAGCTTCAGTGATGCGGACCGACCATCGGATGTTACTTGGGATGTGGACGATGACGATCTCGATTTTTCGATGGTTCTAACTTTGAAAATTGCTAACTATGAGGTTAAAAGAGTTTTAATCGACAATGGAAGCTCCGCGAACATTATTTCTTCGGAAGCTCTTTCTCGAATGAATCTCCAGTATCCTTATCTGGATAGAGTGATAACTCCTTTGGTCGGGTTTGGGGGTTCGGAAATTTTCCCACTAGGAACCATCTTGCTAAGCACGACCCTCAGAAATAAACCAAAGAGTATAACTAGAATAGTAAAATTTTTTGTGGTAGAAACGCCCTTTGCTTACAACGCCATACTGGGAAGGCCGGCGTTGAACGCGTTTAAGGCCGTGGTATCAACGTATCATCAAAAGGTGAAATTTCTGACAAATGGAGGGGTCGGAGAAATGCGGAATGACCAGTATATGGCCTGGGAATGTTATAATTCTTCATTGTCGATAAAGAGAAATATTGAGCCAGAGATTCCGAGCAAAAGAAGGCTGGTCAATCTAGAATAAGGATCAGTTGCTGACTTACCAATCCCTGATTGTGATAAAATACAAGGAAAGAAAGGCAAGAATGTAGACATGAGCGTCCAAGCCCCCGACTACAAGAAGGTTGGTTTAATTCATGGACCGCCGGAAAAGGTTACCAGGATCGGAACAGAGCTGAGCGAGGGAATGGAAAATATCCTCGTCGACTTTCTACGAAGAAATGTGGATGTCTTTACCTGGAGCTCGAACGATATAGTGGGGATCGACCCTCGGGTGATCACACATTCATTAAATATAGATCCAAAGGCAAAATCTATAGACAGAAGAAAAGGAATCATGGACGCGAAAAGGACAAAATAATCAACGCCGAGGTTGATAGATTGTTAGTGGCCGATCAAATTAAAGAAATCAAGTTCACCGAATGGCTGTGTAATGTAGTTTTAGTCTCCAAGGCGGAGAAGGTCGAGAACAAATGGAGAATGTGCAACGATTTCACAGACCTGAATAAATTATTCCCGAGAGACCCTTATCCATTACCTCGGATCGACATGCTAGTAGACTCAACTGCATGGTTCGTTTTCTTTAGTATGATGGATGCTTTCCAAGGGTTTTACCAATCCTGTTACAAACTAATACGCTACGTTTCGATCCTATTACATTCTACAATCCTATGAAATTTTCGGCTTCTTCTCCCACCAGTTGGTCGAGATAGTCCGTGCCCGAGCGTGGAATCTCCTTTGGACCCGCAGGCTTTTATCTTTATTTGCGGCTCTCCGAAGAAGGGCTGGCTAATGCATCTTTTTCTAGGTTAAGACGTCTTTTTCAAGGTGCAGCATGAATACTTTATTGCTGACCTCGTTCTCCGATGCCGCCCGTAGCACGTCTTCCTAAATGCATTGTGGCAATTGGTTCCCCGAACAGGAGACCCATGCCAGAGGAATGATAAAACTACCGACCATCCTTGAAGAACTTGGTGCTCGTACTCCACCAACACTTTTGTGGGTCGAGGCGGATCCCGGGTGGTCAGCAATACCAAGGTATTGTCCTCGACTGACTGACCCCGGGCAAGGATCGGAGGCTTATTGGTTTTCTGGATTTGGCTTATTGGCTTTCCAGATCGAGAATACATTTGTTTGTCGATATTCTAAACGAGTTCAGATCGGTCATATTTGTATCGAAGAAGGTTCGAAGTCTAAATTCAAAAAGATGGGCCAAAAGGGGAAAGGTTTCGATCGTCATGGTCGGAGCAAAAATGCTGAACAAGATGGGAAAATAGACAAACTTAGAAAAGTCAAGGAAAACCCCTTTTATAGTAACAGTTGGACTCGATCCAATCCAACGACTGTGATTCATTAAAATGGACGAACGAGATCCAGCGATTGTTCCATTTCCCGATGATTAAGGATTGTTTGGCAGAAGGAATTATACTATCATTTCATTCGCGGAGCAGTTATTTATTTAAAAACTCACGTGAGTTCGAAATTCTCGGTTTAGCTTGGGTTCAATAAAAAACGTGATGATCGAGAAGTTTTAGTTTGATCAATATCACAAGGCTGTGATACATTCAACGGAGTTATTTTTAATATTACTGAAGTTACAATCTACGATCGAAATATTGGACGCCTGGTCGAGACGAACACAGGCTCGATGAACAGTTATATCTGAAGTACCGATAAAGAAGATATATAATAAAAGGCGCGAAGGCCGATCATAGTTCAAATTTAACAAAAAGTGATAAAGTAAATTATCCGAGAATATTACAGGCAGGAAAATCAAGCACTTCAGTTATTTTTCAAATTACAACAGGCCGAGAAAACAACTATAAACCTAGAGAAGCTTATTATAAAAAAAAACCTTCCGAACTTCATCGCTGCGAACGTTATAACCTTGCTGATAAGCATCCTTCTCGCGGCACTCCGAGTCCTTCTTCTCCTGCTCAAAAAGACGTTTAAGATCCTCGAGCTCTTTTCCCAGCTGTTGATGGATTTCTTCACCCTTATCTTTGGCAATTTTCTCTTTCTCAGAAGCTATCTTTTCCTCGAGCACCTTAGTAGCTTCCAGAGCATCCTTCAGCTCGGTTTCCTTCTTCTCCAACTCCAAAATAAGGGCAGCACGTTGTGTGGCCTCCTTCTCGGCCAACAGTCTGAGTTCGAGGAACTCTTTTCAGCCTAGTAACAAGTAAATCAAACAGATGAGGGTGTTAACATATATGAAATAAAAAAAGGGGAAGGAAGAGAACTAAAAATAACAACAATTTTTTCGATTCGAACCTGGGCAAGGAAGTTTGATCCAAGCTGAAACAGTTGCAAGGGATTTTTCCCCTTTGAGGGGCCTACGTCGAAAACTAAGATTTGAGCCTGCAAAAGGCTCGGGATAACATTTTCGAGCGTCCCTTCAGCACGGGGCTCGACCATAGAACCTACCGGAATAGAAGAGAGATCCTCTGGAACTGAGATAACATGTGGATGATCGGAAGGGTTTTCAACCTTAGAGGTCTCTGTCGCACCATGGCTCGAAGGAACCTTAGGCTCAGGTGCACCTTTCTCAGCAGCAGTCATTTTGGCCGTTTTGCTCGGCCCTTCACTCTCAGGGTTAGTCACAGGGGCACCAGTTAGCATCTTATTTTCATTCACGAGTTTTTGAAGGGTCTCGGTCGGAATGATCCCTTCAGGCAGAGGTCTTTTATTCGAAGACTCAGATGCCTTCTGCCTGATCAGAGCCCGTTTGGAGCTGTCCAAGGGTTTGACAGGAGAACCTTTAGGTTCAGGCTTGGATTCTTCCTTCGATATTATGAATTTGTTGGAAATGGTTCTGTTTGATTTAGAAGAAGTATGTTTCTCTTTCTTGCTGTCTCCACCCTTAGACGTTTTGGGGGATTTGGGAGAGCTTTTCGAAGATTTTTTCTCTTTGCTCGATAGTCCTTTGAGGGACCCTTATTTTTGACAACTCCTAGGAGCGATGAAGGGTCGATCGAGGAACCCAGTATATTATCCATGATTTCAAGATTGAGAGAATAGTTTGGTTCGGATTTTATTTGCTAATCTATGAGCTCCGATCGCTATAAGTTAATGTGGTTAAAGAATGGTTTGAAATGGCCCCTATATTTATAGTGGGGGTAACGCGTCATTTTATCTGGAATTGAATAGTTGCAACTCCCGAGAAAATTCGAGCAAATAAAAAGAGATCAGTTGTGGCTGAACATTTTCGATCATTGAAATAGAAAAACCATTCGATACATACAATATTAGCAAAAGTTCTGATTAAATACGCAAAAGGAAACTATGTCTAAGTAAATCCTTACAAAAAACTTAGCCAAATTTCAAGAATTATCTACTTCTTCTTCTTCATCATCATCCTCGAGTCGGAGTCACTATCGTCAGAGTCGTCTTCATCACTATCCGAGCTATCTCTCTCTTCACTGCTATCTTCACCAACGCTATCATCAGCCTTAGAAGGAGGGGGAGGTCGTTATTCATGATCATCGGAATCACCTTCGATGTCAACCTCTTCTTCTACTTCGACCTCGTTCTCCGACTCTGCAAAGGTAGAAGCTTCGAGCATATCCAGGTTGGGCATAGGGACCCCGAACTCATCAAGAAGAGGAGTAAAATCATGACCTCGCAAATCTCCAAGGTCCACTGGAAGAGAAGAAGGCTTGTATTCTTTTCCGAAGATACTTTTACAAGGATCCATATAAGGAAGATAGTCTGAAAGCTGGCCCGGAATCCTCCCAGCCAACACCAGCTGTTGAACACTTTTGTAGAAGGACTGATTGATCGGACCCGATCGCAGTCGAACAAGAGCATCGAGAAATGGAGACCTCAGAGACTCCTTTATTGCTTGAAGTCTGGCCTCTTCTCGACCCTGAGCACATGAGCGCTCGGAATCCGCCTTCACTTGCGCCAACTCAGCTTTTAGGCTCTTGACCTCAAGTTCGAGAGCACTATTTTCTCCAACCGCCCCTAGGAGATCTTCTTCGACCGCCGTTGTGAACTTGCCACTCTTAGCCTCTTCAAGCTCCTTTTTGGTATTGGCAAGCTCTTTCTCTATTTCGGAAAACTTGGCTAGGGCCTTAGTCAGTCGAGTCGCCATCACTGCATCTTCCCTCAAAATGCATTTTAGAGCCCGGTGAGCTTGAGTGGACTCTTACTCTAATATGGCAAGTTGATGGGTCTGATGAACAAACTTATCTCGAACCTGCAAGATGGCAAATTACTCTTGTAAGATTTTCCGTATATTGTGATCGGAAAATATGAAGTAAAAGCTAATTCTTACCTCTTGATAAGATCGAGCAAAATCTCCCAAGACTTGAAAGCCATCCTTGAAGAACGATTCAGTATTATCATCTTTGAATCATACAGACATAAGTATCCGGATCGATTTGTCTACCGAATGTTCTCCTTCGGGGCCAAAGTCCGATTGGATGCTCCCGTCCTCAGCATACCCGGCAGCCCTCGGGCCTCGGAGGTGATCTTCAATATAGTCCGCTAAGTCTGGTTCAGTCCTTCCAGGTCGGCATTCAACGGGGACTGGATTTCGACCAAAAGGCTTTACTCTTCTCGATGACTCAGGAACATCACTGTATCATTTTCCGAGCCATATGCTCCTCGATCAATTGTTGAGATTGGATATGCTTAAAGGAGTAATAGCTATATCCGGCTGCGTTGGGGTCAGCAGTGTTGATCGAAAAGATTGTCCGCAAATGACCAATGTCTTATGTTTCCAACTCATCTTCAGTGTTGACCCTGGTAATGCTCAGGACCAAAGGTGGAATCACCATTGCGGAAGTACTGGCGCCAGCCGTTCCAACTTTCTCGCTCACCTTCGATTTTTTCTGCTTCCGAGGTTGGCCTTGGTCTTTTTTGAGGAGGAAGCCACATTTGAACCTGCTACAGAGGATCGGAATCGTTCCACGAGCTCAACTGCATAGCCCGAGTAAAAAGTGAAGTCAATACGAAATGTCAAAGGAAAATCAAGAAACACCTTAAATAGTAATGTAGATTACCGAGCGAGAGGGAAGCAACTATGGCTTGAACCTCTGCGGAAACGACATCGGCGGGTTGACCATTTTCAGGGTTATCTTCGATCTCTGGGGTGCTTCCAAACTTAATGGCTGGAGCAGATAAGCACACTTGCTGAGCCCAGCCTGCCTTAAGACCCCCTCTTGTGCTAATAACGCCGTTTGATATTGATTGGATATCAGGGTCTTCAAGAATTTCGAAGACAGCAGGTGGGGAAGTTTCCCTTTAAGGGACCTTTTACTGTATGTCCATGTCGATTCACCTTCCCATTCATGCGGCTTCGTCTCGGAAAAACCGTGCGAAGAAGGAGTATCAGGACTGCGAATGAAAAAGGACTGTATTTTCCAACCTTTTGCATTACTTGAAGTCATGCTCTACTAGATTGATCGGTTCGACCTCTGAGAAAAATAAACAAAGCCGGGATTAGAGGACGTCGAGAGGCTCATTTCAAATACTTGCCAGAAGTTCTGGAAGGATGTCTCCTTTCCCTTAGCCTGCATGAGAACACTAAACGCAATAATATACGCTATCGAGTTCGGCAATATCTAGGAAGGTGCAAGTGAGAAAACCTCGAGAATGTCCCTAAGCAAGGGAATGAACGGAATGCGCATCCCGAAATGGAATTGCCTGCTATAGAAGGCTCGGCAACCCTTAGGTGGATTGGTAACCATCTGGAGAATGTCCCTAACCATCTGGAAGGTATTTTCCGAAATCAAGCACCAGGTTCGCCCGACGTTTCTCTGTGTTGTAAATGGTAGAAATCTGATCGGCTCTGCGCTTTGTTCAAAGTTGGTTAGAACTGCTTGTGGGTTCTACCCATTTCTTAATAGTGACAACCACTCTGCCACCAACTTGGTACTTCACAGCTTCGTCCTCACGAAGGGGTGAGACTTCGCCCCCGACCGCTTCATCCTCGAAGATCTCTTCTCCTGTTCCTGTTTCATCATCACTTGAACCCTGGTGAACTTCTCCCTCCTCTATCTCGGAGTTCGAAGCATCTCCAGAATTTTTGGCCTTCTCATCATCTGAGGCCTTATATTTGTTTATAAGCGCTAAAGGATCACTATCCGACCCTTCGCCCACTTTAGATTTTCCTTTTAGATTCCGTGAAGAAGACATGCTTTTAGTAGAAGATTATATGTATTTTCTGATTGTTGGAAGTAATCGAATTTCGGGACTCTTCTAAAAATTTCGAACATAATGCTCCGATCAAGGCTTTGGGAATCTTTTGTAAATGAATCTTCTACGGTCAACGTATATATATACGGGGTTAAAAAGTAAAATTGCAAATCGGATCTCGAGTAACCGCGACGGTTGAGCTCTCCAAGCAGTAATTTTCAACACAAGATTTTCAAGAATTGCACTGTTGGCCCCCATATTCTATGAATTTAGACTACAGCATGGCTAATGGAAGAGACACGCCTCTTCAGTTTCGGAAGTGGGGGAGTATTGGTAAGGACTAAAACCGATCGACCACGAATTCAAACTATTAGCTAAGGAATTTCAAGACAGAAAGCTATACCAACTATCAACTCAAACTATTTCGATAAGATTAATCGTTACAAGGAACAACTCAAAACAAGCAGGAATGTTAATGATAATTTACCTCACAGCGGATAATCATTTTAGAGTTTCCAAGATATGCACTCTTTTTCCCTAGTTCGATTTTTATCCCAATGGGTTTTTCCGTGCAAGGTTTTTAACGAGGATTATCTGAAACACTAAGTAATGATTCATCCCAGTCGTATGGCGACATTTACTTCTCCGAGATTCAGCTTCACTTATGCTCGAGAAGTGGGGGAGTATTGATGAAGGGTACTTTGGATGCCCTATTTTAGGAAGGTCTTCTATGATCGGAAATAGCAATATCCGACCTCGCGACGTATCGGCCGACCTCCAACTCTGTACAGCCAACTCCGATCACAGGCCAAGGGGCTCATGTTCGGATTCCACTATTGGGCCGACCCCAGGCCCAGGCCTGTGGGCCGAGAAATACACCGCTGCGGATGGTTCAGCTGGCACACCGATTCTGCTATAAATACCGCAAGCATTTATGACGCCACAAAACGCACAATTCCCTATGTGCTCCCAGCACGAAGCTACTGCTCGAAGCCTCCTCTAGATTTGTATTTCGATCATATTGTATGTATTAGTTTCTAGCTTGTACGGCATCCAATAATGCCTATGTAGGACCACTATATATATTGTAATCACGATCGAAAATATACATATTCGATCCCATCATTGGCAATTTAGCACCTTTACTGTCCTTACCTTCCTTTATTGATCACCTAACGAAACCACGTTAGATCATACGAAATGTGTATTTTTGAAAAGTTTGGAATGAAATGTATAGAGTAGGCAAAAGTTTGGTATGGAAAATGTAATTCCCTCAATTTTTTTTTTTTTGGCAAAGAGATCTGAAATTAATTTGAGATTAGATGCTTTTTTTAAACATATTAATTAAAGGATTAGTATGTAATTTAACATATTGTTATGTTTTCTGCTGGATGTATCTATTTTTTGGTAATATTTTATGCAATATTTAATGTAACAGTGGTAAAGAACAGTAGGATAAGATATATAAAGATATATAAAGATAGATAGGGATTGAGAACAGAAATATAGGGAGGCAAGATAGATGAAGGAAATTAACTTTTTCTGCATAACTTCAAAAGTCCCCCAACAGTGGGTATAAATAGTCCAACAACCCTAGCAAACTAGGAATAGACAAACAGTACTGAATTTAGGAAAAATAAAAATAGTTTGAACATGAAAATACTAAAAGACAGAAAAGCCCCTCGTATAAATAAAAATTACGCTCCACATGTCACTGCTCGAAGATGCCACGTGTCGGGACCACAGCTCCCTGTGTAGTTGTAGTTTCCTCAATTAAATCGCTGCTGGTAAACAACGACTTATCATTTGGCTTGGTGAATTCCATAAGGCCATTTTCCTCTTCTCCTACAATCAGATCAAGATCTCCATCTCCAATTTCATCCCCTTCACCATTTAACCCTAGCTCCCAAATCCTCCTTCCTTCTGCAATTTCTTCACGAAAGTTCTCATTTTTCTTAACCTTGGTCTTCTTTCCAGCAAGGATCCTAACACTTCCCTCCGCTTGACGAGATTCTTGACCCCAAGAATCAAATTCAGGAAATTCAGCCACAAACTCATGATAATTTTCCCAAGTTGCTTCCTCCACAGTGCAATTCTTCCATTGGACTAAGACTTGGCTTAAAGGTGCGTTCTTCCTCTTAATTAGTCTCCTTGCAATAATTTTGAGTGGGTACATCCTCAAACCTCTATGTTTTCCTTGTGGTAGTTTATTTTGGACTTGGATATGGCTCCCTACTTTGCGCTTCAGTAAGGATACATGGAACACTGGGTGAATTTGAGATTCTTCAGGTAAATTTAACTGATATGCAACCTTTCCCATTCTTTTAATTACCTCATAAGGCCCGTAAAATTTAGGAGACAATTTGTGATTTTGCCTCGCCTCCACCGAATTCTGCCTATAAGGCCTCAATTTGAGGTAAACAAAATCTCCTACATTAAACTGCCTATCACTCCTCTTAAGATCCGCAAATTGTTTCATCCTGTTCTGAGCGACACTCAAGTTTTCCTTCACCATTTCTATCATCCGTGCCCTTTCTTGTATCAATTCAGTCAAACCTGGGTGAGTGTCTTGTAAATAAGACCCCATAGAGAGTTGGGTAGGTTTATAGCCATATAGAACCTCAAAAGGAGTCAGCTTTAAACTAGTGTGAAAATTAGTGTTGTACCAATATTCCGCAAGTGAAAGCCATTTAGTCCACAACTTAGGCTTGTCCATAGTCATTCCCCTCAAATAATTTTCCAAGCATTGGTTTAGCCTTTCAGTTTGACCATCCGTTTGTGGGTGATAAGCTAAACTCATCTTTAGGGTCACTCCTGCTAGCTTAAACAAGCTCTGCCAAAAAGTACTAGTGAAAATTACATCTCTGTCTGTTACAATATCAGCAGGCATCCCATGTAATTTGTACACATTGTCCAAAAATTTCTTAGCCACTGTTTCTGCTGTATAAGGATGACTCAGAGTAATAAAATGGCCATACTTAGTGTTAGGATAGTAGTTTTCCCTTCAGATGGAGGTAGACCCTCAATGAAATCCATGCCAATACTTGACCAAGCTTGTGTAGGGATAGGCAGTGGACTAAGCAACCCTGGATATGGCACATTTTCTCCTTTACTTCTCTGACATGTATCACATGCTTTGATAAATTCTTCGACATCATGATTCATCCCTTCCCAATGGAAATAGGACTTAATCCTTTTAATAGTTCCCGTAATACCAGAATGCCCTCCTAAAGGTGTGTCATGTAAGGCCTTGATGATAGATTCCCTTAAATTTCCAACCTTCCCTATGTAGTACTTACCCTTATACTTCAGTACACCACCCTTCAAACTGTAATTACCATAGGCTGAATTATTAACTGTCTGAGGGGTGATGATTTTCTCCAATAGAGCATAACTGCCAATTATATCTTGAAGCCAATCAGGAGTAACAACAGTGATTCCAAAACTTTCACCTTCCTTAGTCTCATTATCATTTTCTATCCTTGATAGAGCATCGGCAGCCTTGTTTTCCTTCCCTTTTTTGTAAATCACCTCGTAGTCAAACCCGATCAACTTAGATATCCACTTATGTTGCAATGTTGTAGTTAGCCTCTGTTCTAGAAGATACTTTAGACTCTGCTGGTCACACTTAATTTTAAAGTGATTCCCCTGTAAGTAGTGCTTCCATTTTGCTACAGCCATCAATACAGCAAGTAATTCCTTCTCATAAATTGACAAACCCTGATTCTTTGGTCCCAATGCTTTACTTAAGTAGGCTATTGGCCTCCCCTCTTGCATTAACACAGCTCCCAACCCATAATTACTTGCATCAGTTTCCACAACAAAAGGTTTTGAGAAATCTGGTAGTGCAAGTACAGGTGCCCTTGTCATAGTATCCTTCAAAGCTTCAAATGCCTTAGTAGCTTCATCACTCCATACAAAGGAATCTTTCTTTAATAAGTTGGTTAATGGTCTACTTATAAGGCCATAACCCTGTATGAATTTTCTATAGTATCCTGTAAGTCCTAGGAACCCCCTTAATGACTTTAGATTTTTGGGAATTGGCCAGTTTACCATCCCCTCAATTTTAGATGGATCGGTTGCTACACCATTACCTGTCACAATATGCCCCAAATATTCCACACTAGTTTTCCCAAATGAACATTTACTCATCTTAGCATACAATTCATTCTCTTTTAACAAATTTAATGTTAATTTCAAATGCTTCAAATGTTCATTCCAATCCTTGCTATATATTAAAATGTCGTCAAAGAATACTAAAACAAATTTTCTCAAGTATGGCTCAAATACCCTGTTCATAAGAGCCTGGAAGGTAGCCGGTGCATTGCACAACCCGAAGGGCATGACCAAAAATTCATATTGGCCATTATGAGTGACAAAACTGGTTTTATAGATGTCTGCCTTGTTCATTCTAATTTGGAAATAACCCGATCTTAAATCCAACTTAGAAAAAAATTGAGCATCATACAGTTCATCTAACAATTCATCAATCACTGGTATGGGAAATGCATTTTTTATAGTAAGAGAGTTTAGGTACCTGTAGTCCACACATAGTCTCCTACTTCCGTCTTTCTTTTTCACCAATATAACTGGTGAGGCATAAGGGCTCTGACTAGGTGGAATAATTCCTTCCTGTAACATCTCTCTCACTATCTTCTCTATCTCACCCTTCTGAATGTAGGGATATCGGTAAGGAAACCCCCTTTTTGGCTTAGCATCAATGTTATCTGATGTTCAATGGATCTTCTAGGTGGTAACCCTTCAGGTTCTTGAAAAACTATCTGAAAATTGTCCAAAATTTGTTGCAAGTCCCTTGGTTGATCATCACAATTACCACTATGTGACTGAATAGCATTAACGCAGCCAAAAATAGTGCATTCCCCTGCCTTAATAGCCTTTTGTAAGCTCTCTGCAGAGATAAACTTGAGCTCAGATGATTCCTTAACAGCCATAATGGGTATTTTCTTTTCCCCCTTAGTGACAGTTACCATCATCTTTACATAATCATACTCCACAGGACTATGGTCTCTCAGCCAATTCCCTCCTACTACCATATCACATCCTCCCAACTTGAGCACCCTCACTGGATATTGATATTTCTGCCCTTGGATTTCCCACTCAAAAGTCTTGCAAATGCTTCTGCTGAATAATTTCCCCCCTCTGGCAACTGTTATCATCATGGGAGTGGTAACCTCTACTTCACAGCCCATTTGATTACATAGCCTTTCATCTATGAAGCAATGCGTGCTTCCATTATGAATCAGCACTTGAATCCCATGCCCATAGGCTTTAGCTTTCACCCTGAAAGTGTTCATTCCAATATTTCCTGACATGGCATTCAAAGAGATGGTTATATCATCTATAGTTACCTCTTCATCCCCACTTATGGGTGTATCCTCATCTTCCCTATAGGCAGTTTCCTCCTCCTCTGTCATAATAGCAAATAATTGTCTATTTTTACACCTGTGGCCATTGGTGTACACCTCATCACAGTTGTAGCATAGGTTTTTTTCCCTTCTTGCTCTCATCTCTGCATCTGTAAGAAGTCTCCTAGGTGCATTGTTAAGTCCTGACGTGTCCTTAGGCATTATCCTAGGTTGAGAAGAGATCCCCTTTTGGTTATTGTTACCCCTCGAATACCCAGGTTTATTGACAGAATAGTTAGTGTTGTAAACTGGTCTATTGGCTTGTTTACTTCTCCTAGTGATTGCATCATTAGTTAACTCATGTTTTCTTGCCAAAGACAAAGCTTCTTCGTAAGTTCCTGGTTTTGCTGACATCACTGCCCCCATAATGTCATCTTTGAGTTTGCTGATGAAGCTAGTGGTATAATACTCATCAAGAATATCACTCCTAGCTACCTGCATATGAGCTTTCAATTCATCGTATTTCTCAGCAAGCTCATTAACCGTCCCTGTTTGTTTCAATTTATGAAATTCACCAACAATTAAATCAGGATCCACATCCTCATATCTGTTTAGCACAGCCTCGGTCATTTCTTCCCAAGAAATGTCATCCCTGCCTTTAGTGTAACTTTGATACCATAACTCAGCTTTTCCAGTCATATGTATAGCAGCAAATGTAGATTTACAGTTGTCAGGCATAGTATTGATGATAGAAAAATACCTGTTGGAAATGATAGAAAAATACCTGTTGCATCTCCTTATCCAAGATCTTGGATTTTCTCCATCAAAATGAGGAAATTCAAGCCTATTGAAAGGGTTTGCCCCATGACCCCCAGTGTTGGTAGAATTTCCAGATAGTCCTTGATGTCCAGAGGTACTAAAAGGAGAGTTTGGTGTGGGAAGTATTCCTCCAGTGTTTCTTGTTCTATTTCCCTGTTGGGTCTGTGTTGCTATATTTTGTAGTTGCACTTGCATAGCCTTCATGTTTGCATCCAACACCCCTAGTGTGTTTGTGATGTTACTTTGGCCTTCATTTAGTGTATTCACAGTAGATATCAAACTTTCTTGAGTGTCATGTATATTATCAATCTGATCTTGCATTAACTTCCTCTGACCTTTCTCTTCTGCCAGCAGTATTTGAAGTTCCTTAGCTCGTGTGCCCTCAGCCATCCCAGATCCGAGGAAAGACGGCTCTGGATACCAAGTGTTATGTTTTCTGCTAGATGTATCTATTTTTTTGTAATATTTTATGCAATATTTAATGTAACAGTGGTAAAGAACAGTAGGATAAGATATATAAAGATATATAAAGATAGATAGGGATTGAGAACAGAAATATAGGGAGGCAAGATAGATGAAGGAAATTAACTTTTTCTGCATAACTTCAAAAGTCCCCCAACAGTGGGTATAAATAGTCCAACAACCCTAGCAAACTAGGAATAGACAAAACAGTACTGAATTTAGGAAAAATAAAAATAGTTTGAACATCAAAATACTAAAAGACAGAAAAGCCCCTCGTATAAATAAAAATTACGCTCCACATGTCACTGCTCGAAGATGCCACGTGTCAGGACCACAGCTCCCTTTGTAGTTGTAGTTTCCTCAATTAAATCGCTGCTGGTAAACAACGACTTATCTTTTGGCTTGGTGAATTCTATAAGGCCATTTTCCTCTTCTCCTACAATCAGATCAAGATCTCCATCTCCAATTTCATCCCCTTCACCATTTAACCCTAGCTCCCAAATCCTCCTTCCTTCTGCAATTTCTTCACGAAAGTTCTCATTTTTCTTAACCTTTGTCTTCTTTCCAGCAAGGATCCTAACACATATGTTTAATTTTTCGTGGGAAAGAGATCTGAAATTTAACATATATTTAATTTTTTTTGGGAAAGAGATCTGAAATTAATTCGAGATTAGGGAGTTTTTTTTCAAACATATTAAATAAAGGGTTAGTATGTAATTTAACATATGTTTAATTTTCTATATGTCTGATACCACGTCATTATTGGATATTTTGACCAGAAATTGTGTTTAGTTCTATTGATGAGATATGGTATCTTATATACACTTATGTTCTATAAAATCTTATTTTAGAAAGATCCAAGTTTTATAGTAGATAAAAAACTCTTATCTTTCTTACCTTAAGGAACTCTTGTATGTAATTAAACAATACATAAATATACCTATGAATTTAGACTACAGCATGGCTAATGGAAGAGACACGCCTCTTCAGTTTCGGAAGTGGGGGAGTATTGGTAAGGACTCAAACCGATCGACCACGAATTCAAACTATTAGCTGAGGAATTTCAAGACAGAAAGCTATACCAACTCTCAACTCAAAATATTTCAATAAGATCAATCGTTACAAGGAACAACTCAAAACAAGCAGGAATGTTAATGATAATTTACCTCACAGCGGATAATCATTTTGGAGTTTCCAAGATATGCACTCTTTTTCCCTGGTTCGGTTTTTATCCCAATGGGTTTTTCCGGGCAAGGTTTTTAACGGGGCATATCTGAAACACTAAGTAATGATTCATCCCAGTCGTATGGCGACATTTACTTCTCCGAGCTTCAGCTTCACTTACGCTCGAGAAGTGGGGAGTATTGATGAAGGGTACTTTGGATGCCCTATTTTAGGAAGGTCTTCTATGATCGGAAATAGCAATATCCGACCTCGCGACGTATTGGCCGACCTCCAACTCTATACAGCCAACTACGATCACAGGCCATGGGGCTCATGTTCGGATTCCACTATTGGGCCGACCCCAGGCCCAGGCCTGTTGGTCGAGAAATACACCCCTGCGGATGGTTCAGCTGGCACACTGATTCTGCTATAAATACCGCAAGCATTTATGACGCCACAAAACGCAAAATTCCCTATGTGCTCCCAGCTCGAAGCCTCCTCTAGATTTGTATTTCGATCATATTGTATGTATTAGTTTCTAGCTTATACGTCATCCAATAATGCCTAAGTAGGACCTCTATATATATTGTAATCACGATCGAAAATATACATATTCGATCCCATCATTGGCAATTTAGCACCTTTACTGTCCTTACCTTCCTTTATTGATCACCTAACGAAACCACGTTAGATCATACGAAATGTGTATTTTTGAAAAGTTTGGAATGAAATGTATAGAGTAAGCAAGAGTTTGGTATGGAAAATGTAATTCCCTCAATTTTTTTTTTTTGGGAAAGAGATATGAAATTAATTTGAGATTAGATGCTTTTTTTAAACATATTAATTAAAGGATTAGTATGTAATTTAACATATGTTTAATTTTTCTTGGGAAAAAGATCTGAAATTTAACATATATTTAATTTTTTTTGGGAAAGAGATCTGAAATTAATTCAAGATTAGAGAGTTTTTTTTCAAACATATTAAATAAAGGGTTAGTATGTAATTTAACATATGTTTAATTTTCTATATGTATGATACTACGTCATTATTGGATATTTTGACCAGAAATTTTGTTTAGTTCTATTGATGAGATATGGTATCTTATATACACATATGTTCTATACAATCTTATTTTAGATAGATCCAAGTTTATTAGTAGATACAAAACTCTTCTCTTTCTTACCTTAAGAGGTATAATAATTAAATATAACTCTTGTATGTAATTAAACAATACATAAATATATCTATGAATTTAGACTACAACATGGCTAATGGAAGAGACACGTCTCTTCAGTTTCGGAAGTGGGGTAGTATTGGTAAGGACTCAAACCGATCGACCTCGAATTCAAACTATTAGCTAAGGAATTTCAAGACAGAAAGCTATACCAACTCTCAACTCAAAATATTTCGATAAGATCAATCGTTACAAGGAACAACTCAAAACAAGCAGGAATGTTAATGATAATTTACCTCACAGCGGATAATCATTTTAGAGTTTCCAAGATATGCACTCTTTTTCCCTGGTACGGTTTTTATCCCAATGGGTTTTTTCGGGCAAGGTTTTTAACGAGGCATATCTGAAACACTAAGTAATGATTCATCCCAGTCGTATGGTGACATTTACCTCTCCGAGCTTCAGCTTCACTTACGCTCGAGAAGTGGGGGAGTATTGATGAAGGGTACTTTGGATGCCCTATTTTAGGAAGGTCTTCTTTGATCGGAAATAGCAATATCCGACCTCGCGACGTGTCGGCCGACCTCCAACTCTGTACAGCCAACTCCGATCACAGGCCAAGGGGCTCAAGTTCGGATTCCAACCGAGAAATACACCCCTGCGGATGGTTCAGCTGGCACACCGATTCTGCTATAAATACAGCAAGCATTTATGACGCCACAAAACGCACAATTCCCTTTGTGCTCCCAGCTCGAAGCTACTGCTCGAACCCTCCTCTAGATTTATATTTCGATCATATTGTATGTATTAGTTTCTATCTTGTACGGCATCCAATAATGCCTAAGTAGGACATCCATATATATTGTAATCACGATCGGAAATATACATATTTGATCTCATCATTGGCAATTTAGCACCTTTACTGTCCTTATCTTCCTTTATTGATCACCTAACGAAACCACGTTAGATCATACGAAATGTGTATTTTTGAAAAGTTTGGAATGAAATGTATAGAGTTGGCAAAAGTTTGGTATGGAAAATGTAATTCCCTCAATTTTTTTTTTTTTGGGAAAGAGATCTGAAATTAATTTGAGATTAGATGCTTTTTTTAAACATATTAATTAAAGGATTAGTATGTAATTTAACATATGTTTAATTTTTCTTGGGAAAAAGATCTGAAATTTAACATATATTTAATTTTTTTTGGGAAAGAGATCTGAAATTAATTCAAGATTAGAGAGTTTTTTTTCAAACATATTAAATAAAGGGTTAGTATGTAATTTAACATATGTTTAATTTTCTATATGTATGATACCACGTCATTATTGGATATTTTGACCAGAAATTTTGTTTAGTTCTATTGATGAAATATCGTATCTTATATACACTTATGTTCTATACAATCTTATTTTAGATAGATCCAAGTTTATTAGTAGATAAAAAACTCTTCTCTTTCTTACCTTAAGAGGTATAATAATTAAATAGAACTCTAGTATGTAATTAAACAATACATAAATATATCTATGAATTTAGACTACAACATGGCTAATGGAAGAGACACGCCTCTTCAATTTCGAAAGTGGGGCAGTATTGGTAAGGACTCAAACCGATCGACCTCGAATTCAAACTATTAGCTAAGGAATTTCAAGACAGAAAGCTATACCAACTCTCAACTCAAAATATTTCGATAAGATCAATCGTTACAAGAAACAACTCAAAACAAGCAGGAATGTTAATGATAATTTACCTCATAGCGGATAATCATTTTAGAATTTCCATGATATGAACTCTTTTTCCCTAGTTCGGTTTTTATCCCAATGGGTTTTTTCGGGCAAGGTTTTTAACGAGGCATATCTGAAACACAAAGTAATGATTCATCCCAGTCGTATGGCGACATTTACTTATCCGAGCTTCAGCTTCACTTACGCTCGAGAAGTGGGGGAGTATTGATGAAGGGTACTTTGGATGCCCTATTTTAGGAAGGTCTTCTATGATCGGAAATAGCAATATCCGACCTCGCGACGTATTGGCCGACCTCCAACTATGTACAGCCAACTCCGATCACAGGCCAAGGGGCTCAAGTTCGGATTCCACTATTGGGCCGACCCAGGCCTAGGACTGTGGGCCGAGAAATAAACCCCTGCGGATGGTTCAGCTGGCACACCGATTCTGCTATAAATACCGCAAGCATTTATGACGCCACAAAATGCACAATTCCCTATGTGCTCTCAGCTCGAAGCTACTGCTTGAACCCTCCACTAGATTTGTATTTCGATCATATTGTATGTATTAGTTTCTAGCTTGTACGGCATCCAATAATGCCTAAGTAGGACCTCTATACATATTGTAATCACGATTGGAAATATACATATTCGATCCCATCATTGGCAATTTAGCACCTTTACTGTCCTTACTTTCCTTTATTGATCACCTAACGAAACCACGTTAGATCATACGAAATGTGTATTTTTGAAAAGTTTGGAATGAAATGTATAGAGTAAGCAAAAGTTTGGTATGGAAAATGTAATTCCCTCAATTTATTTTTTTTGGGAAAGAGATCTGAAATTAATTTGAGATTAGATGCTTTTTTTAAATATATTAATTAAAGGATTAGTATGTAATTTAACATATGTTTAATTTTTCTTGGGAAAGAGATCTGAAATTTTACATATATTTAATTTTTGTGGAAAGAGATCTGAAATTAATTCGAGATTGGAGAGTTTTTTTTCAAACATATTAAATAAAGGGTAAGTATGTAATTTAACATATGTTTAATTTTCTATATGTCTGATACCACGTCATTATTGGATATTTTGACCAGAAATTGTGTTTTGTTCTATTGATGAGATATGGTATCTTATATACACTTATGTTCTATAAAATATTATTTTAAAAAGATCCAAGTTTTTTAGTAGATGAAAAACTCTTCTCTTTCTTACCTTAAGAGGTATAATAATTAAATAGAACTCTTGTATGTAATTAAACAATACATAAATATATCTATGAATTTAGACTACAGCATGGCTAATGGAAGAGACACGCCTCTTCAGTTTCGGAAGTGGGGGAGTATTGGTAAGGACTCAAACCGATCGACCACGACTTCAAACTATTAGCTAAGGAATTTCAAGACAGAAAGCTATACCAACTCTCAACTCAAAATATTTCGATAAGATTAATCGTTACAAGGAACAACTCAAAACAAGCAGGAATGTTAATGATAATTTTCCTCACAGCGGATAATCATTTTAGAGTTTCCAAGATATGCACTCTTTTTTCCTGGTTCGGTTTTTATCCCAATGGGTTTTTCTTGGCAAGGTTTTTAACGAGGCATATCTGAAACACTAAGTAATGATTCATCCCAGTCGTATGGCGACATTTACTTCTCCGAGCTTCAACTTCACTTACGCTCGAGAAGTGGGGGAGTATTGATGAAGGGTACTTTGGATGCCCTATTTTAGGAAGGTCTTCTATGATCGGAAATAGCAATATCCGACCTCGCGACGTCTTGACCGACCTCCAACTCTGTACAGCCAACTCCGATCACAGGCCAAGGGGCTCAAGTTCGGATTCCACTATTGGGCCGACCCCAGGCCCAGGCCTGTGGGCTGAGAAATAAACCCCTGCGGATGGTTCAGCTGGCACACCGATTCTGCTATAAATACCGCAAGCATTTATGACGCCACAAAACGCACAACTCCCTATGTGCTCCCAGCTCGAAGCTACTGCTCGAACCCTCCTCTAGATTTGTATTTCGATCATATTGTATGTATTAGTTTCTAGCTTGTACAGCATCCAATAATGCCTAAGTAGGACCTCTATATATATTGTAATCACGATCGGAAATATACATATTCGATCCCATCATTGGTAATTTAGCACCTTTATTGTTCTTACCTTCCTTTATTGATCACCTAACGAAACCACGTTAGATCATACGAAATTTGTATTTTTGAAAAGTTTGGAATGAAATGTATAGAGTAGGCAAAAGTTTGGTATGGAAAATGTAATTCCCTCAATTTTTTTTTTGGGAAAGAGATCTGAAATTAATTTGAGCTTAGATGCTTTTTTTAAACATATTAATTAAAGGATTAGTATGTAATTTAACATATGTTTAATTTTTCTTGGGAAAGAGATCTGAAATTTTACATATATTTAATTTTTTTTGGGAAAGAGATCTGAAATTAATTCGAGATTAGAGTGTTTTTTTCAAACATATTAAATAAAGGGTTAGTATGTAATTTAACATATGTTTAATTTTCTATATGTCTGATACCACGTCATTATTGGATATTTTGACCAGAAATTGTGTTTTGTTCTATTGATGAGATATGGTATCTTATATACACTTATGTTCTTGATTTAACCGAATTTGGTCGGGTAAGATTATATCAGTAAATAGGTGATATTAGGGATTCTCAATCAATATGATTTAAAGGGCTCTGTTACTTTATTCCGGATGGATCAATCTCAAGGAAGAACAATTAGATAGAACAATCGGTAACAAAGACAATCAATGAATATAATAGTATATCAGAAGCCTTTCTATTCAATAATCTTAGATTCTTTTTGTATGCAGGCGTAAGTTGAGTATGTAAAGCGTGTGTAATACAATGATTAACTAGGTATTTATATCACATTAAACCTAGCTTTACAAGGAAACATAATCCTAATAGGACTCGGCCCAATCGTCCTTCTTGAGTCCGGATTGTAGTCTGCTTGTTGAGGAGAGTCGTATTCTACCGGGTCGATAAGATGATCCCGAACTGACTCGTCTGGTCGAACCGATCTTTTATCCCTTAGTCGATCCGAACCTTATAAGGGGTGCGAAATAGCCCCCATCAGTACTCCCTCACTTCTTCGAGCGTATATGTAGTAAAAGCTCGTAGATGTAGATGGTTTCTTACGACTGTTATTTTCTGTGAGTCATGCCTCGTTAAAAACCTTACTTAAGATAAAACCCTGTGGGAAAAAATCCTAAGTAAGGAAAAGAGTGCTACGCATCATAGATAGTCATTTTCTCTTCACAATTATGAACCGCTACGCGTCCCTTCGGGGAGGCCCTTCATCTTTTTCCGTTTCGGCGGGAACGTGATTAGTTGTGATGAGGGGTAATTTGGTTCACCTATTCTTGCTAGCTCGATGTGGATCGAACTGCACAAGTTTCCGTCCCCGGAAGTGCCGAACCGAGCCGGGGTATGTAGTGATCTGTTCCGAGCCAATAAAGAGAATCCGAGATCGAAGGTCACTATTGGGCCAAGCCCAGGTCCAAGTCAGCGGGCCAGAAAAGTACTCTTGCAAGTGTGTCAGAAAGCCCATCATATCAGTTATAAATACCCCTAGCATTTATGACAACGGGGATTCCCAGGTGCTCTTCCTCCGAGGCTACTGCTCAGAACTACTTAGGAAGAATAGTATAGGCTGTTTATTGCGTATTTCAGCCTCTATCTTGTACGGCATCCTATAATGCTCGGATAGGACTCTCGATATTTGTAATTTGTACCGAGGGGCCTTATTCGAGTATTAGATCGAAATATGCCTACTACGAGGAGAAATACGTATATCAGAGGAGAGCCTTCCCATGCAGCAGGAGCACAGAATTCGGTCAACAATGAGCACGACAATCTGTCGCGTGCGACTCACTAACCAGAAACTCCGCCATTTATTTTCCAGGATATCCTCCGACCAGCGAAGCATTCATCAATTTAAGGTCGAAGATAAGACCTATGGGGTGAATTTCCGACCTTTAGATTGGTGGTTCTATTCTGTGATTGTCCAGTTCATTTATTCCTTCGTTGGATTTATTTTCCACAAATGATCAATTCTCTATTCATAAGTGAATAAGAAGTTTCACAGATATCGTTCTCAACTAACTAACACAGAATTAATCCAATCAGCTTGATCATCAGTTAACGACAAAAAGTTATGAGAGTCTATGGAGTTACTGCTTATTAATGTTCGGAATTTATTTTTCCGACCATCATATTTAGTAATCTCAGGATAAATTACACGAATCAATTATTTCTCGATCAATCGCATAATCCGTATAAATTATTTATCGATTATCTGATGCTTTTCTCGATCAGTTGGGATAGATCTGATTTCATTCCTTTGCTCGATGACAATTTCTAATGGATCCTGCAATTGAATATTAGTAAATGTCCGTTAGTACAACGGCAACAGGTTATATAAATCCTCGAAGTCGCAACCGAGGGTGGGCTACCGTTCGATCGCTAAAAGAAATTTATGGTCCCGAAGAGAAGGGATAGATAATTTCACGATAACTACAAGTTCCAACGAGTCTCACTCATATTCGATCGAAGAAATTGAAAAGACATAAAAGAATAAAACAATGAAATTCGACCATAAAACAAAGTTTTATTATTGATATTCTTCAAACAAGTTACAAGCGAAGCCTCGGATATAATATTAAAACTCGAGCTCAAGAGATACAGTACAATCACTCCTACCCTACTACAAATTCTACGATTAATTCTACCCTGCTATATATTCGGTCATCATTCCTTTTAGATCGCTCCAGATGCAGAACTCAGCAGTGATTCTTCATGGCCATCACTCGCCACGTGTCGCACATCCGCCTTCATACGGTATAAAAGCCGGATCGGAGCTCCTCCCCAGGGTTTCAAACCGATCTTAGGTCTTCATCTGTAAATAATGATTGCCATACTCAATCATTATCTACAGCCTAATCCGAACCAACGCAGCTAAGGGTTATCTCAACGGAGTCACCCCAAGCGAGCTCGAAGGAACTATACTTCAAGAAAGCCCTCGAGGAAGCTGGTGCTCCGGATTTAAAGAACTCCTCTGAGATTAACCACCTGCCCGATCAGACACTACGCCAGAAAACCGGAATTCTAACCCGCCACAGATAAGGTATATCTAAGAAAACAGGTTGCCTGCCGGTATTCTAGGCGCAATTTCTTTTGCCTGTCGATATTCTAAGCGAAAAAGATTACACCAAAGGAACCAAGATCGAAAAACAGGGTTCGAATTCTA
Source organism: Penstemon eatonii (assembly GCA_038501285.1). Lineage (NCBI taxonomy): Eukaryota > Viridiplantae > Streptophyta > Magnoliopsida > Lamiales > Plantaginaceae > Penstemon > Penstemon eatonii. The sequence goes on from JBCEGF010001336.1 coordinate 238,953, forward strand.
ATCTCAAACTCCTTTATCTTGGAGATAATATGAATCAAATATAAAACTCGATCCATGGGGATCGGACGAAGCATAAAGGGAGAAGTGAGGAATGTCGTATAAACAAGTTGGACCTATTTATAAAGGCGAAGGGTTTTTGAACCAACGGCCCAGATAACAGATCGCGGACGGTTAGGATGTACGTAATAAATGAACTGACCGATACGTTTCCCGAGAAATAGGGTCCTGTTTGGTTAGGAGAACGGACGATCTAACGGTGCGTAAAGAGGGGCTTGTTCGAAAGATTCGTTCGAACAAATTTTTACTTATTACCCTATTCGAAGGACAGCACCGGGATCATGAATACTTGTCTAAAATTCAACTCTTGTGCACATGATATTCTAAATAGGAAACCGGTATGAAAAAATCATAGCATTATTGTCGAGGAATCGCGATTTAAACAAAAGTTCAATCTTTTCAGCTATTTTTACAACCTACTATTGATGTTCGAATTGAGAAAGCTATGATCGGTCTACTCGAACAAAACTCTCGAACGGAAAAGTTCGACACCTTCGGAAATTCGGCACTACCAAGGATCAGTTGCAGCGTGTTTCTTATTAATTTTAGGTCTACCAAAATATTTGTTTGTTACTCACTCAAGAAAATGGTGTTCGGTTATTCCCTTATTAATTTTAGATGTTCGAGATCGGGTTGTTGAAGATGAGAATTTATCTGATTATGCTTTACTTTATCGACAAGGAAAAGAGAAAAGGTATTTATGAATATTATTTCAAAGATACAAGAGTTCAAAGGAAAAATATGGGAGATACATTTCGAGCATAGCACAAGCTCATATGTTACAATAAGAACCCCATTACTTTCTACAATCCTATGAAATTTTCGGTCTCCTCTCCTATCGTTTATTCGGAGTAACTTAGCTCCGAGCATGGAATCTCCTTTGGACCCGCAGGCTTTTAACTTTATTTACGATCCTCCGAAGACGAAGGGACGAACGCACGGTTTGTCGGGTAAACTGTATTCTTCGTCGTTCTCTCCCCAGTATGTCTTCCTAAATGCATTGTGGCAATAGGTCCCTAATCGAAGACCTACGCGATAACCTGCGGACTCCATGGATCTGGCATATTGGCATTCAAGATAGAAATTATATTTGCCTGTCGATATTCTAAGCGAGGTCGAGGTAGTCCTTCCTCTGCTCGAAGATTGTTCGAAGTCTGAGCTCAAATAGTTGAATTAATTGAATAATGATCTTGATCACCATGGTCGGACAAATAAAATGCCAGTACAATGAATGAGATAATTTCAAGGGAATGACAGCCTTTTATAGCGAATATTGAAAGGAATCCAACGGCGGATAATCCACGAAGCGAATGGATAAGATTTGACGACCGTTGCAATTCCCGATAAATGAGGAACTGTTTTGAAAAGATAAAACTTACCAAAATTTGGAACGCATACACAACAGCAAAGAACAAAGAGCATTAGATCAAACAAAGCAAGAACCTCGTGAAGTATATTCTTATCAAGAAAAAAGGGTTATTTGTTAAGTTCTAGGGTTATTTACTATTTACTATCTCGTTGTGTTTCATCTATCTCACGATTACAGAAGATTATTATTTCATTAAAGTTTATTTCGAACAAAGCTATTTATTCGGGGAAAGTTCGTTTCGCCAAAATTCCTATTTATTCGTCATATTCTGATATTCTCGATCTCTATTCATCTATTATCAATCTCTATTTGTCTCCATCTACTATTAAAAAGGGTGAAAGCTGTTGCTACGACCCTCGAAGATCGACCAAGGGTGAAAGCCGTTGCTACGCCCCTTGGATCAAAAAAATAAAAATAGGTGACGACCCTCGGGCTAAAAATGCTCTGAAACGACTAAGGGTGAAAGCCGTTGCTACGCCCCTTAGATCGAAATTATTAAATGGGTGAAAGCTGTTGCTATGACCCTCGGGCTAAAATGCTCTGAAACGACTAAGGGTGAAAGCCGTTGCTACGCCCCTTAGATCGAAATTATTAAATGGGTGAAAGTTGTTGCTACGACCCTCGGGCTAAAAATGCTCTGAAACGACTAAGGGTGAAAGCCGTTGCTACGCCCCTTAGATCGAAATTATTAAATGGGTGAAAGCTATTGCTACGATCCTCGGGCTAAAAATGCTCTGAAACGACTAAGGGTGAAAGCCGTTGCTACGCCCCTTAGATCGAAATTATTAAATGGGTGAAAGTTGTTGCTACGACCCTCGGGCTAAAAATGCTCTGAAACGACTAAGGGTGAAAGCCGTTGCTACGCCCCTTAGATCGAAATTATTAAATGGGTGAAAGCTGTTGCTACGACCCTCGGGCTAAAAATGCTCTGAAACGACTAAGGGTGAAAGCCGTTGCTATGCCCCTTAAGTCTAAAGTATATTCAAGATCGATCTAAATTCTATCATATTATTTCTCCACGACTATTTATTCGACTGAGGGTGAAAGCCGTTGCTATGCCCCTTAAGTCTAAAGTATATTCAAGATCGATCTAAATTCTATCATATTATTTCTCCACGACTATTTATTCGACTAAGGAAGATTATTCCGTACAACTTAAAAAACAAAAAAAAGATGCAGATCCATAATCCGAGAAGAATCTAAACTATGGAAGATATCTCACGGAAGGTTCAAAAGTTACAAAAATGAAAATTCAAATCTATTATGGTTCTCAAATTATCTCACAAAAGTTGCGAGTTACAAAGGTCGAAATTAAAAGTATCGACAACAATATAGAAGAAAATTTTTCATTCATAAAATCTTCAGTACATTTACGAGTATTTTTTCTACGAATACAAGGATAAAGTTTGAACTCAAATGAGAAAAAGGTTTACATTTACCCATATCCTACTACAGGTGCTACAAAAAGAACTAAAGGTCTTCAAATTAAAACAAGGAGCGGAGGAGAACGGGATCGGAGCATATCCCCAGACTCTTAACAGATCTTAGATCTTCATCAGTAAACAATGATTGCTATGCCAATCCTTTGAGATCCGCTGATAAAGAATCAGCGCACGAGAGGAGTCTTGGTCGATCTCCGTGCGCACTAACCCGAGTCGGAATACTATGAACCAACTCCGGAAGCATCTTGAAGAAGTTGAGATCAAAACCTTGAAGACCCTTCCACGAGTCGACCCACTATCCGACTGGGTGGAGCGACAGGATACAGAAATTCGAGCCAGCCTCAAATGGATGGAATCAGAGAGAGCTGGTCGCCTGCCGGTACCCCAGTCGCAATTCTTTTCGCCTGTCGATACCCTAGTCGAAATAAGTCGCCATTGGAGGTAGCCAAAGTAATGAAGGAAGATAGTTCGAACCCGAACCTCGAACCGTTTTATCGGAGATAAGAAACGAAACATAATGGTCAGAGGAAGTAAAAGTTCAATCATACAGTCGATCATAAACAAATACAGAAATGTAAAAATATGAAGGTAACTACGGAACTATATATAGTAAAAGCAAAGGGCGATCGACGACTCAGATTTTATGAGAACTAACGGCTAAGATACAAGCAATAAATATGCCGACCATTTCGCTTCACGAGAATTAAGGAACCGTTTGGGTAAATGAAGAAAATGTCAAAATTAGTCCTGCTCGGATTCATTATATTCTCAATTCCGGTCATCAAAGAGAGTCATAAAGAAAAATTCGGAGTATAGCTTATAAAGAAAGCGTTATCAGTAACGCGCCTAAGAATGGCCAAGATCGATAAAGTACTGTATCTAAGAACGATCGTAAAGATTAATCAAAAGACTATGATATCCGATGTTTGATATATCAAGCGATTACAAATTACAAAAATATCAACTCCTATTACATATCAAGCCAATCTTCTGATACTAGTACATTTTACAATCCTATAAATATCGACAAAACTAATCTCTATATCCGAACGTGAGAGGAACTTCGTGACCAAGCAATCCTATGAAATTTTAGGCGGACGATAATGTCCTTACACGAATATGAGGAGCCTGTCAAGCCAACAGGCTTTATTCTTTATATATGATTCTTCAAAGAGGGGAGGGGTAATACATCTTTTTCTAGGTGTAATGTGAATACTTTATTGAGGACCTCGATCCTCGAAGCACCACCCCCTGACATCTTCGAGGAAGAACCAAACAAACCGCCGAACACCCTTGAAAAACTTGATGCTTGAGCCTCTCCTAAACCACAAAAGGTCGAGGGAGCTACTTGGGTCGTGGGTGGTCAGCAATAAGACTTATTGGCCTCCAATGACGGGATAGCATTCGCCTGCAGGTATCCTAGTCGAAGTAGAAGTACTAATCAGCCTACAATCTGCAAAGTAGGTTCTAACTCGAATTTCAAAATGTTGAGACATGCGACAAGATCTTTTAATCAGCATGATCGAAGGAGTCTGCCTTCAAAATTTTTTTTTATAAGGATACGAAATGGGAGACCCCATTTATAGGAGCAACTTTCAAAAATCCAACGGTTAGCAGAAAACAAAAGGAACGATCAAGATCAAAAGACTGTTACGCTTCCCGAGAATTTGAGCGGGAAAAGAAAGTCATCTGATTTTGGAAATGAGCAAAGTTATTATACCAAGATCGAAGATCAGGGATCCCGTCGGTCGAAATCGCAAGTTCGAACGAAGAAAGCAGGCTAAGTACGAATGAAAAAGGACATATCAAATGATGCAAGATTAAATAGGCAGAACAAGCAATCCTGCAATAAATAAATCATTACAAACAACAAAAGTTAAAAATGTCAGAAATTATTCATGGTTACACAGAAATAAAATAGAATAGTCGAACAGCAAGTCTGGAAAAGTAAAAGACAACATCTAGGGAAGCTTATTGTCGGAGAAAATCTTTCGAAGCTCAGCATTACGAGCCTCATATCCACGGTCGTAAGCCTCCTTTTCACGGCGCTTGAACTCTTCTTTCTCTTGCTCGTGAAGACTTTTAAGTTTCTCGAGCTCCTCATTCAGTTTCTTGTGGATTTCCTCTCCCTGATCTTTAGCAACCTTCTCTTTCTCTAAAGCAAGCTTCTCCTCAAGGACACGGTCGAATTCAGTTTTCTTCTTCTCCAGCTCGAGGGAGATAGCAGCATGCCGATTTGTTTCCCGCTCGGCAAACGTTTTGAGTTCGAGAAAATCTTGTCCGGCCTGTTAAATGTTCAGATAAGTTAAAAAAAAAAAAAAAAAAAAGAGAGAGAGAGAGATTATAACACTTGAAACAGAAAGTGCGACCCAGATTGGTACAACTCTTCCAAATTTCTCTCCTTGGACATGTCGGTTTCAGAAGAAATAAGGTCAACCCGCAACAGACTATCTACGGGATCCCCGAGCGCAGCCTTAGAAGTGGACCCGTCTTTCGACTCCTTAGGGGGGGAAGGAGTAACCATCGGAGGAGCGGAGTCAATCGGGGTTCGAAAAGATTATCAGTTCTTAAGGATTCAGCAAAAGCTTCTCCACCAATATCCAACTTAGGTTTTTTGCTCAAACCTCCTGTGGGGGGGACGGCTGAAGAATCATCAGATGATGGCATGTTACCGATGGCAAGCTTCTGCAAAGCCTCGATGGGAGTGACCCCGTCGGAATAAGGCCTTTTGTTCGAAGAAGGAATGGGAGTTTTCTGCCCAACGGGCTCTCCACTCGAAGAATCGACAATTTTCGGCAAAGAGCCCTCGAGCTCAGCCTCAAGCTCCTCATCCAAGATGGACTTGTTTGTGTTGCCCTTAGTTTGCTTCGATGAAGCGCTTTTTTCTTTCTTATTTTCCCCTCCCTTAGGAACTTTGGGAGAAGACACAGAGGTTTTAGAAGAGGATTTGGAGGGTTTGGCCTCCTTAGCTGGCTTTTGCTCTTTGGACGGATTTTTATTTTTCGAACCACCCAATAGCATTTTGGGGTCGATGGCCTTGCCCAGTATTTATTCCATGATAAACGGGAAGTGAATTAAGAGATTTGAAAAGTGCAGAATATAGAGGAAGAGCTCCGATCTCTGTAAACAAAGGTGCCGTGTAAATAATTTGAAGAGATCCTCATATTTATAGGCACTACGCCCTATGATTACGGTAGTGGAATCGACGCGACTTTCAAGAAAGATTCTATTTGGAATAAATAAATTTCGAGCATAGAGTACGAAAAGATATCGAACTTTGAAAAGCAGATGATGTCAAAATTTTTGCAAGATAAGCATTTACAAGTCATGCGAACCAGATCGTAAAGGAAACAAATCCAATTACAAAAAACGAGTTACATGCATATACACATTTGATTCCTAACTACAAGGCTATGAATCATTCCCCCCAGCATGCTTGAACCCAGCATTCGGACCACCGCCACCTTCATCACCGCTGCCTAATGGATCGGTCTGATCAGAGGGTTGGCCATCTTCCTCATCCGATCCGTCCTCTATGTTGACATTTTCGTTTTCTCCTAAGGCAGATTGATGATTGTCGTCGGACCGCTCGAGCAAATCCGGGTTAGGCATCGGAATGCCAAACTCCTCAACTAAGGGGGCAAAACGATGATTTTGCCAATTCACAGTTTCTCGGGGCAATGATGAAGTTTGGTAATCCTTTCCTTCGGCAGGTATTCTTTCATTTTATCCGGGATCCTATCGGCTGAAACCAATTGTTGAACTCCCTTATAAAAGATAGTTTGAAGGATTCCGTCGATTCTTCTCTGAACTAAAGGGTCGAAAACGGGGGAACTAAGAAACTTTTGTATGGCTGGGATTTCCGCCTCTTCTGCCCCTTGAGAATATGCGCAAGCTGAGTCTTGCTTGGTTTGCTCAAGCTCGATCTTAATTCTCTTAAGCTCATCCTCGAGTGCGCTCTTTTCTGTAACTACTGATAACAATTCATCCTCCACAGAGGAGGAATGTTTCTTACTTGTATTCTCTAGCTCTTTCTTCACTTGAAACAATTCTCGTTGACTGTCTGCCAGTTGAGATCGAAGGGTTTGATTATCAACGAAAATTTGTGCGTATGCATCATGAGCATCCTGCGACTCCTGCTCTAGCAAAGCTAAGCGATATGTCTGAAGAGCGAACAAATCCCCGACCTATGAGAAAATTTCGGTTATCAGTAAATATTAGAGACTCCAAAGAAAGAAGAAATAGTCAAAAGACAAATTCTTACCTCATGATACGTCCGGGAGAAATCACTCAGAACCTCAAAACTACCTTTGATGGTTTGAAGCAGCATATCCCGCTTAAACCGACTAGCCATATAAATTCTAGTTGCTTTGTCGAATTCATTCTCACCATCTGAACCCAGATCGGATTGAAGAGTCCCGTCTTCGGGGTATCCAGCAGCCCTGCTACCGCGGAAATGTTCGTCCATGAAATCTGCCACATCTGGCTCCGACCTACCCTCTCGACATGGAATCGAATTAGAACTCACGCCAAAGGGTTTTACCCTCCTCGAGGATCCCGGATGGTCAGCATGATGGTAATGGTCCTAAGGTCAGCCAAAACGCAGCGGAAACAAAAATTTTGATCGGGGACAAATAGGCCCAAAAATGCAACTACTTTGCAAGAAAACCTTGGAGACCTTCTACCATTACTATCCTAGGATCATCATGCATTCAAAGTTCATATTAGAAGGAAAGATATCAAGTCATACCTCTCCCAATCTTGGGAGGTGAAGAGCCGCAAAGAATCGGGACAAGCAAGTAACACCCGAAACCTTCAAGAACCTCCAAGCTCACGGGTTCAACACCTCCAAGCTCCAAGCTAGAATATCCTCCTTTGAAACTTCTTTCTTCAAGATCCTCAAGAATATCCACACCAAGATCTCCAAGTGTAGATCCTCCAAAGCTAGCCCACACACACAAGTGATAGCACTTAAGGAGTAAAGAAGATGAACTCGATCTTGCAAATACACCCTCAATCTATTAGCTAGAATGAAGTAGTACTTGAATCAAGTTAGAAACTTGAAGAAGGAAGAGAAAGAGATGAAGAAAACAACTTTTCTTTCTAGGGTTTGAGAGAAATCCGAACACACACTAAAAGGTGTAGTGTGTGTTTTTGTCTTGCTTCTACAACTCTTATGAATGAAGACAACATCTTATCTTTTATATGTGTACATTATTAAATGTAGTTTATTGTTGGATCAAATCCACCAATAAGACTTGTAGCTTTATTGTGCTTCCCAAGCACACTTCTTGAGCTTCTCAAGCACACTACTTTTGATACAAGTTAGTGGTGGGGGCCACCACTAACTCTTGATAAGATATTTATTTCTCTCTCTTGTATATATATATCACATATATATATTAACATTATATCATATCATATATGATCATCTCATAAGACCAATTTAGATTGGTCATGGGTTAATTGGACATTTATTTCCCAATTAATAAATCCAATCTCTAATTCAAAATTAGAAACCCATTTATTTCTTCCTTCAATTAATTAGACCCTTCTAATTAATTTCTACTAAATTAATTTAACACTTAAATTAATAGAGTCCTTTAATTAATTAATCTCCATTAATTAATTACTACTTCTTGTCAAATCCAATTTGACCTTTAATAGATTGAACTAAGTTGCATCTTGTGCTATTGTGTGTGGCCCCTTGGGTTCACCATCAATTAGCCGTGGGCTCACAAACCATTTGTGATTTAATTAAAAAGATTAATTAAACTACTTTTAATCAATCACTCTTAGATATGATCTCATCAAATCTAGAGTACCCAACACTCGAGGTAGTCGTCTAGTCACGGTCGACGAGTCCTAACTAATGATGAATAAAAAGTGTGAACCTTTCTTGAATTGATCTCATCAATCCTCTTACGCATACCATGCACGTACGCTCCTTCCAATAACTTATTTCCCGATCGAGGCCTAGGACATGGAGTCCAACGGATTCCTATTAGCCTTGATAACTATGCGTCTTTATTCTTTATGGTGATTCCTTTTAGTGATTACCCATTTGGAAACTCCTTTCCAAATCTAACATCACTCACTTCGGCCGAAGATTCCCGAAATCAATCCATACAAAAGAATGCATAGGAAATCGCCCAACCACATCACGGTGGGAGTTAATGGATCCTTTATTGACGTCATTAACCTCACTACGAAGCAATCCATACCCAACGTGAAACTATGATGACTCGCTAATTAGTAGTCGAGTAACACATCAAAGCATAAACGCTCCGCATGAAGTTCACTCTAACATCTCAAGTCAAAGGACCAATTTACGTACACTATCGTAAGTAGAAAAAATCTTCATCTCCGATAAACTCCTAAGATGAGATTTTTCTAGCGGGGTTTCGACGCGCTTGATCTCATCAAGCTGCCCACTCATATTCATTGATATCTACCATATCGATGTCCATGGAACTATCCATCCTCATGCAAAAGAGAATGCATACTCGTGCAAGTCTTACCGAATACAATGATGCCCTATCTCAATTGTATTCTACGACTTGGAAAGCTTTTAAGATCTTAAACCATAGTAGAACATATTCCATAGAGGGATGCACCATGTTCCATAGTTTCAACGATCTAAGGGCTTCATAAATTGCTTAGATGTATCACAATAAATGAAGAATTGCCAATGCGAACTTTTATTGATCATGAATAAGATTGATTACAAGAGTATTTACAAGACAACCGATTGGCTTGCAGGGCACTACTCTAACAATCTCCCACTTGCACTAAAGCCAATCGTTCATAACTCTAAGGCCCATCTTAAGGCGATGTCCTTCAAAAGCCTTGATTGGCAATGGTTTAGTCAGTGGGTCCGCCACATTTTCTTTTGAGTCAACGCGCGCCACTCTCACGTCTCCTCTATCAATGATATCTCGTATCAAATGATATCGCCTCAATACGTGCTTGGATCTTTGATGAGATCTTGGCTCCTTTGCTTGCGCAATGGCCCCATTGTTATCACAGAAGATAGCAACGGGTTCAGCAATGCTAGGAACTACACCCAACTCTTGGATGAAGTTTCGCATCCAAACACCTTCCTTAGCAGCATCACATGCAGCTATGTATTCTGCTTCGGTTGTAGAATCGGCTACAGTTTCCTGTTTGGAACTCTTCCAACTTACTGCACCTCCGTTCAAGCAAAATACTAATCCTGACATAGACTTGAAGTCATCTACATCACACTGAAAACTAGAGTCAGTGTGACCTTCAAGTTTTAATTCTCCATTACCATAGACCAAGAACAAATCCTTAGTTCTTCTCAAGTACTTGAGGATTGCTTTTACGGCACTCCAGTGACTCTCACCTGGATCGGATTGAAAGCGGCTTGTGACACTAAGAGCATGTGCCACATCCGGCCTAGTACATAGCATGGCGTACATTATGCTCCCTATAGCGGACGCATAAGGTATCTTTGACATCCTTTCTCTTTCATCGTCAGTCTTGGGAGACATCGACTTGGAGAGATGGATTCCATGTCGCATTGGAAGAAACCCTTTCTTCGAATCATCCATACTAAACCTCTTTAGTATCTTTTCTATGTACAACATTTGGGATAGCCCTAGCAACCTTTTAGATCTATCTCTATAGATCCGTATTCCCAATACAAAGGAAGCTTCTCCCAAATCTTTCATGGAGAATTTTGTAGATAACCATGCTTTAGTCTTCTCTAATATTCCTACTTCATTCCCAATGAGAAGAATATCATCGACATAAAGCACTATAAACTCTATCGAGCTCCCACTAACCTTCTTGTACACACAAGGTTCATAGATGTTCTTGATGAAGCCAAACGATTTGACTGTCTCATCAAAACGCTTGTTCCAATTTCGGGATGCTTGTTTAAGTCCATAAATGGACCTTTGCAGTTTGCAAACCTTTTGCTCACTACCTTTGGGTGTGAAACCTTTTGGTTGCTCCATATAAATTTCTTCTTCAATGTCTCCATTGAGAAAAGCGGTTTTCACATCCATTTGCCATATCTCATAGTCGTACCATGCGGCTATGGCAAGCAAGATCCGAATGGACTTCGGCATGGCCACCGGCGAGAAGGTTTCCTCAAAGTCGATGCCCGGCCTTTGAGTATATCCCTTCGCTACTAGCCTTGCCTTGTAGGT